>NW_020869823.1:18685-38678 GCF_003789085.1 Penaeus vannamei | reverse complement strand
GAGAGAGAGAGAGAGCAGAGAGGAGAGTTATGAGAGAGAGAGGAGAGAGAGAGAGAGAGAGAGGAGGAGGAGAGAGATGGAGGAGAGGAGAAGAGAGGACGAGAGACGAGGAGAGAGAGAGAGAGAGAGAAGAGGGGCGGAGGGGCGGAGGGGGGGGGGGGGAGGGAGGAGAGAGAGGAGAAGAAAGAGAGAGAGAAGAGAAGAGGGTTGAGAGAGGGGAGGAAGAAGAAGAGACTAGAGAAGAGACAGAGGAAGAGAAGACAGAGAGAGAGAGAGAGAGACCAGAGAGAAGAGAGAGAGACAGAGAGAGAGAGAGAGACAGAGAGAGAGAGAGAGAGAGACAGAAGAGAGAGAGAGAGAGAGAGAGAGAGAGAGAGAGAGAGAGAGAGAGAGAGAGAGAGAGAGAGAGAGAGAGAGAGAGAGAGAGAGAGAGAGAGAGAGAGAGAGAGAGAGAGAGAGAGAGAGAGGAGAGAGAGAGAGAGAGAGAGGAGACGAGAGAGAGAGAGAGAGAGAGAGAAGGAGAGAGGGACAGAGAGACAGAGAGAGAGAGAGAGAGAGAGAGAGAGGAGAGGGAGAGAGAGAGAGAGGACGAGGGAGAGAGAGACAGAGAGAAGAGAGAGAGAGAGAGAGAGAGAGAGAGAGAGAGAGAGAGAGAGAGAGAGAGAGAGAGAGAGAGAGAGAGAGAGAGAGAGAGAGAGAGAGAGAGAGAGAGAGAGAGAGAGAGAGAGAGAGAGAGAGAGAGAGAAGAGAGAGAGAGAGAGAGAGGAGAGACAGAGAGAGAGGAGAGAGAGATGAGAGAGAGACAAGAGAGAGAGAGAGAGAGAGAGAGACAGAGAGAGAGAGACAGAGAGAGAGAGAGAGAGAGAGACAGAGAGAGTGAGAGAGAGAGAGAGAGAGAGAGAGAGAGAGAGAGAGAGAGAGGAGAGAGAGAGAGAGGGGTGGGGGGGGAATGCATCTAAAATAAAAGAAAAACATCCTCACTCCCCTATATCATTACTATACTTTTGTATAAAACAACTTACAAGAAACAAAAACATCAACAACAGAAACTATATAAAAATGAATCTAAATGTTCCCAGATAATACTAGATCAGCAAAGACATTATCCTCGGGGGGAGAATAGTTACATATGTACTATGACTACACATCTCGACTAAAGTCTCCACAAAAGAAAGGGAGTTAAAAAAAAAAATTATATTAATATACAGTAGGTTACGCAGGTAAAGATAAAACTGTGACATAAAAAAGAAAAAAATCAATACAAACCTCATTTCAGCAAAAAAAAAAAAAAAAAAAAAAATACACAATGCTGTTCATCAACATGGAATAAATATGCTGACACTGAATCAAAATACATGTGGCCACAAGATCCCCCTTATGTGTAAAAAAGCAACTCTTGTGATACAGCGTGTCTACACAAATTACAAAAAGCAGACAGGTTTTCTGGTGATACATATATATATAAAAGAACAGTATGAAAGTGTGTGCATCATTAGCTTGGGATATACTGCATCTAAAACACACCTCAAAGAGAGTCAAGCAGCTGATATGAAGAGGACTCGACAGACAGACAGATAGATAGACAGACATGGCATAGTGGGACTTGTACATTAAACCAATGCGGTGACAACTTTTAACATATGAAAAAAAGAAAAGAAATGAAATTTCCCCATGGTTAACTACCACTTCAGCATGGGTAGAAAAAATAAAAAATCCAATGAATAGTTCCAGACCAAAAAGCTTTCACCTGCATCTCTCGATGAAACTGATATGGCGCTTAGAACCGAACATACATACATATAGACAAATGTGACGGTGAGGAGGGGTAAGGGGAAGGAGGGAGGGAAGGGTTGGGAGCCAGCCATAGGGTCTGAGCCAAGCCAGTGGCTCATCCTCCAAGCAACAAGCAACTCCTTTGGACGCAATAGTGCATTGGTTTCTTAATACTAAATGGGGAAAGGGCAGAAGGAGGAGGAAGGAGAGGGAGGGGGAGTAGGGGAGGAGGAGGAGGAGGAGTAGGGAGGAGTAGGAGGAGGAGGAGGAGGAGGGAGGGAGGAGGAGGAGTAGGAGGAGGAGGGGAGGGAGGAGGAGGAGGAGGAGGAGGGGGAGTAGGAGGAGGAGGAGGAGGAGGAGGAGTAGGAGGAGGAGGGGAGTAGGAGGAGGAGGAGTAGGAGGAGGAGGAGGGGGAGAGGAGGAGAGTAGGAGAGGAGGAGGGGAGTAGGAGGAGGAGGGGGAGGAGGAGGAGGAGGGGGAGTAGGAGGAGGAGGGGAGAGGAGGAGGAGGGGGAGGAGGAGGAGGAAGAGGAAGAGGAAGAGGAAGAGGAAGAGGAAGAGGAAGAGGAGGAGGAAGGAGGAGGAGGAGGAGGAGGAGGAGGAGGAGGAGGAGGAGGAGGAGAGGGGAGGAGGAGAAGAAGAAGAAGGATAAGGGGAGAAATGGGGAGTGGGTAGGGGGTAGGAATTCAAACATAGGGAGGAGGTCCATCCACCAAGATATGTCAAAGTTGGTGTGGCATTTCATTCTTTCTATTGAACAGCAAGCGGCAGCCTACAATGGCTTCCTCTCTGCTTATGAGTTGCTGTTCCCATTAATTTGAACTCTGCTTTTTTTCCTTTTTCTTGCTAAAGCAATGGCTATTTCACAAGTTCAAAAAATATATATATCAATATAAATATAAAGTAAACAAAAACTTCACACCTCAATTCATTTTCAATTGCCATTTTCTCACGTTTTGTTGTTCTTTTTTCAAATACAATCTAACTAAATACAGCACCATTATCCACCTCTACTCTTAGAACACCCTGATCAGCTATTGTTTATCTTTCCCACAATACTTAACACTGACTTAGTCTCCAGACACATTTCTAAAGCTATAGATACACAAAAACAAAATCACCCACAGCAATGTGCTCATATAAATAAGAAAGATGTCATTTATAATAAATATACATATAAGAAGACACCAACCATATTAGAAACTAGCCATTTCTAGTTTATCCTCACAGGAATTCAGACCTTGAGTACACATACAAACCCACACACATACATGGGACTGAAGACAGTTTCAGCACAAAGTTTCCTTCTCAGCCACAAATTCTAAAAATGTCCACTGGAAGTATTAGCAACATTGTCTCAATCTTTATATCTTGTCATAGCCTGTAAGTCTCTGCTGGAAACTGAGGGAGAGAGGGAGGAAGGGTGTAAAAGGAGAAAGAAAAGAACAGAAGAGAGTTTAATCTTAATGAATACAAGAAAATTAGTATGTTTGTGTTCCTGAGGGCGTGTTTGTGAATGTTTGTCTCCCTTTCCCTCTCCTTCAATCTCTCATATACAGCACTAGATACAATTTTCCAACTGTAAATTATAAAATTCTGGCTAGGATAATGACTGCCTACTTTTCTCGTTGTCATTAAATAAATGCCCTAATTAGTTACATTTTTGTCATTAAGCCCATACCATAAGTAAACCGTACAATAAACTTACAAAATTTACGTACACCCTCCAGCCATACACAGAGTACACACTTTGCACCCCCCAAAAAACAAACACCTATCAATACTATCACTAAAAAAAAGGTTACTGTTAATTCTAAACAAAGACTTTCAGACACTGGGAATTCTCTATAGCAGTGTTCCCCGTCACAGAAACAGTCTTCTCTACTTTCCTTTTCTCTTTGCGGCTTTGTTAATTTCCCTTTTTGATTTGGAATTAAATCTACCTGATTACTGCCTATGTATTTATCACTTCCATGCAGAAACATGGAATTAAGGCAATGATGACCAATAAACCCCCTGTATACAACGGTACTTCGCATGCTTCCCGTCATAACATCACATGGCACTATCCCCCCAAAGTCCCGCCATCCAACCTGCCTGCACCAACATTAGTGGACGGAAGCAGGGAGATGGAGGGAGGAGGATGGAAGGGGTAAGAGGGGGGGGGTAAACAAGAACAAATTGTGCACTTCACTGCAGCAAACTCAAACCATTCACAATAATTATGGTTATTTGGTCTATTTCTTCTCTTATGCAAATCCATTAATCCTTCACTGGCAACTCATAAAAAAAATAAAAATAATAATTAAAAAAAAAAAAAAAAATTCATTGCAATCTTCCCCCCCCACCCCCACTCCCCACTGTCCACCTGACTCTACAGCCTCCTCAGGCATCTAAGTCGGATACAAAAAGCATGCTCCTTGGGGGTAGACGAAACTCTTCGAAGGTAGGAGGGTTGGGGTTGGCCTCCGAGGGTTCACAAGGCACCACCTGTCTGGGGAAGTTGGTGGTCACCTGGAACCTGTGGGAGAGATTGCAGAAGTGAGTGACATTGGTGGGTGATTTCTGAGAAAGCAAAAACTGAGTAAAATCATCTTCGTATATTTCTAAAAATTAATCAATTATTTAATTTTTTTTTATGATAATAATGAAGCTGGTGAATGATTTCTGAGAAAGTAAAAAGTGAGTAAGATTATCTTTGGGTACCTTTCAAAAATTAATCTATTATTTCATCAATAAACTAAACAAAAGAAAATATTAAAACTGGTAAATCAGCTCAGTTGAAGTAAAAGTGTGAGGAAAATTTTGGGAAAGCAAAAAGTGAGTAAAATCATCTTTGAATTACTTCAAAAATTAAATCAGTTAATTAATAAAAAAACAAACAACGGCAATAAAAATTACTAGTTAACCACTTCAGTGGATATACAAGAGTGGCAAAAATAAACAGCAAACAATTCTGAGAGTAAAAAGCTGAATAAAAATGATTGGCAGCTGACTTCTGTGTATATAAAATCATACATAATACTGTAGCCCCACAGAAGCCTGAAGGGAAAACGACAAATATATGTACACAACTAAAAACTGAAGACTAAAATTAAAACCTGAGAACTAAATACCAAAACTAAAGATGAAAATCAAACATCAAAACTAAAAACTAATAACTAAAAATAGAGATTCAAGTTCAACCTTAAATACTAACAATCAAAAACTATGAACTAAAACTGAAGACTAAAACACAACATGAAAACTAAAGACAGATTTATCAAAGAAGGTAAGAACTGCCCTATATCATTTTACAATGGCAATATCAGTATTCTAATTCCATATCATTAATAAAAGCACTTTTTCAGAAAGTTGTCTCCTTAGTTACTTCACAAGAAAATTAAAAAGTACAACAAAAGAAAACAAAAAAAATAACAAAAACCTACTTCAACAATGCAGAACACATGAACCATGAAAATAAAAAATATCCTTCATGCATTAGCTTCCACCTACAAACAAATAAATCAGCATACAAATACTTCCACATCAATCTGACATTAAAAAGAAACTGAACCCTTCCATTCTCCCACACCATCCAGTGAAGAGTAAGAAGAAATAAGCAATCAAAAACAAATTTAAAAATACACCTTCAATGAGCTCTTATCTGCAAACAAATTAAACAAACTGAAAACAAACAAAAAATTCTCTAAAAAAAAAAAAACCTTCCCCTCCCAAAAATTCTTTGATACTCAGAGCCCATACCTATCTGGGGAGTCTGGATGGCAGAAGATGTAGTAGTAGAGGGCCTCCAGGCTGTCCGTCTTGAGGAAGCGTCTCTCCAGCCTTGCCCCATGAGGGAGCTTCACCACAATGTGCACCGTGCCCTCAGCACCTTCCTCTGGCTCCTGGGGGTGAAAGTAATGTTGGTGTGGCAGTAGTTGTGAATGAGTTATGGATCATGTGGATGAGTTGTAGATGATGTGGATAAGTTGTAGACTTGATGAGTTATGGATCATTGAGCGAGTTGTAGATGATTTGGATGAGTTTGGATCATATGGATGACGCACTTCAAGTGCTAATAATATGGAATGGTTTTTAGATGATGATTGACTTTGGATGATTTGTGGCTGATGTGGATCAGTCTGAGCTTAGAAGTGCTATCAGAAGACAGCATTTTCTCAAATTGAAGGTAAGTAACTTCTCTGGGGTACAATCTTGAAATTAAAAAAAGTATAAATCTCTCATATTTGGAATTCCCTTAAGCCTTACCTGACTCTAGGACATCAGGCATGCCTCCTTTTCTTGAAAAAGCAATAGCTAGTGCACCATGTTACCCCTTTTCATATCTATATACAATAAATGACATTCCAAAGTTTTGCACTTTTGCAAATTTCAAATACTCTTTTTTGGCTAATATTCTCATACACAGTGGAAAAAAAAAGGAATGAAGCACTAGCACCTTAACTGCAGTGACTTGTATGTTCTCTTTAAAAAGTTACACAACATTTAAATGAAAATGAGTATACATAATAGACTGGTGCAGTAGGATAAGATGTTACTACAATACAGGGTCTCTGGAGATGGTTCATTGATAGCTGACCAGCCATCAACTTCAGCCAATTGTACCCAACAATCCCTGGTTGGAAGTTAAGGGGATAAGGGGATTTGCGACTCATTCTAGCAACACCCTTCCTTATTTCATACATATAGGCTGATTTATTGAAAAAAGAATAATAAAAATAATAAAAAATAAAACATCTAAACTCTTTCCACTTTGACATATGTTCCAATCATGTACCAGTAACTTAAAATACTTCTAATACTACAAAAGTATAATACTTTAACCAATTTTGAAACAAACTCATAGGAACTTGATATGCTTAGTTGAGTTTGTCAATGGCTGAAAGTTATCAAAAACTGAAAGATAAATCCAACATACATTTCTAAAAAAATGTATACATATATATCCATTCAACTGGAATAAACTGGTCTAAGAATAAGTCATCTAAAAATATATATATACCACAAATTATTATAATACATCCACTGAATATAGTAAGATAACAAGGATATCAAAGCAAAAAAAATCTGAGGGTCAAATTGTAGGGATCAAAGCCTCTTACAAATTCTCAGGGAGGCTTAGCATGCTTATGGGAGTTAGCTAAAACTTTAAAAATTGATATCTTTCACAATAACAATAATATAATTCAAGCCCATTTCTTTGGCAGATGGTCCCCTCAAGCCTTTGATTGCAGAAGGCAAGAAATCATGCAATAGGAGTGGCTGACAGAGTCCTGGACAGTAAAGTTTAATGACGTATGCTGTGATGTTGGCTCATCAGAGGGAGCTCCTCTTTCTCCAATAGTAGTGACATCATTTGTTCGGTGTCACCATTGGATGCTGGCATTTAAGTGAAGGGAAGCAAAAGAAAATGTTCAAACTCTCACTAGGTGCCTGAGATTGTGGCTTGAAGTACCGAGCTAGTTAGGCGCACATGGGGGAAACTTCCAAAGCATGCCAACACGGTCATAAGCTAATTTTTTATATTGCAGTTAATTCTGTCATCAAACTTACCAATGCTAGGTCAGAGGAATGACCTTGTGTGTATTCACTATAATATTTCATACACATTCTATGAGAGAAATATAAATTCATGAAAGTCTGCTCTGCTATTACTGCATCTGGATGAACTACTTTTGCTCTGTTTTTAAATGTTTTTATAAAACAATGCTAAAAAAAAGCATAAGAGAAAAAAAAAGTAAAGTGAGCACAACAAACAAACCTGTGGTATCTTGTCCACACTCTCAATCTTCAGTCTTCTAATATTGTCCTTCTCTCTCCTCTGCTCCTCTTCTCTCTCTCTTTCTTCCATCTCCTTCCGCTCTATCTCCTCCCTCTCTTGCTGCCTCTTTCTTTCCTTCTCCTGATCAGCACGGAGACTCTCCTGGTAGTCCTCATCCTGCTGGAGCCTCAGTGCTGCCGTCAGCTCTCTCTCCTGCCTGTGGACAAATCACTGATCATGAAAAGGCTAATAAACGCAACTTCTTTGTGTATGCAAATGACACCTTTTGCATCTATCTAGCCTTGAAATAATTTGGGACTCATTTTCACTCATGTAATGGTCCTTTGAAACCAATGCGTCAAGATTCATTTGAAGTCTTTGGCTAAAATAAACTATCTACAAGAATACCATTCTTATTCTAATATGCAGCAAAGTGTGTTGTAATTTTGATATGCTATCAAATTCCAGATATTTAATGACTACAAATTCTGATATTATTTCACAATGGTAATCTAATATACCATTACAGTATCAAAAATGCATTGCTAATCCAACAGTACAATTCACATTCAAAGGAGCAAGATGACCAATAAAAATTCAACCTCATGAGTCTGAGAAGCATAAGAAAATTTAGAGAGAAAAAAATCACATGTAAACTAAAATAAAATATCACACAATAGACTTGCACTTCTTGCTGTCAGCGTCCATCAATAGTCTATGCTAAATTAACAACACACTTCACCCCGTCCTGTGAGTAATATTTCACCTTTCCAACTTCTGCAACTTCACAAGTGACCTTTCCATACAAACAGAACAGATCCACTTACCTCTCTGCTCTGGCCACCACCAGATAGGCCTCGTTGTCCCTAACAATCAGCTGCAGTTGCTCAGTCAGCTTTGTGGGTGTGCAGGGTCCCTCCAATCGGCCAACCACTGTCATGCGGTTGTCCCGTAGCACAATTAGGGCTAGGAATGGATATGCATTCTCTCTCAGGGCCTGCGATACTCGATAGCCCTCTGCTGTGGTGACAGAGCAGCCCCAGAACACCATGGTGTTGTTGACGTACTCCACCAGAGCTGGGTCTGAGAGGGTCGTTCTGTGGGGAGGGGAGGATCAATAGTAACATAGGACATGATTGGAGAATATTTCTATATAACCAATAATTTGTATGAAAAGAAATAAAGTGAGTGAAAAATTATTTAATTTTTCAATACTTGTTCAAGTTACCCATTATGTTTTTAACACCAAAATCCATGAGAAATATGATATTCGAGAATAGTTAGTAATTTTGTACAAATCCAGCACTGGCCTTGGGGTCAGTGTGCAAACCAGGCAAACCCAGAGTGATACCCTTCATAATAAACACCAAATCCTAGTAAATAGAGTGCACATCCAAAACTACAGGAAGCCCAGAGCTCTCTAGACTAACCTACAGAAGGCCGGCGTGTCTTGGTGATCAGCACAGTGCAGGTAGACCAAGAGGAACTTGAGCTCCGACTTGGCATGGCTGAGAGCCTGTGAGTATGAGCCCTGGAAGAAGGCAGGGTGCTGCTGCCCGTACTCTGCCTCATACTGTCCAATGAACTGCAGCACGTCCCCCAGGGGGTCAGTTACTGCAGGGCATAGGTGAGGTCATCAGTGAAGTTGGTTACAGAAGCAAACAACAATATGTATAATGATATATGTACATACATGCAAGTTTACATACACAGATAAACACACATATCCATATGCAAATACTTACATACATCCCCATTCCAACACACACACACACACACACACACACACACACACACACACACACACACACACACACACACACACACACACACACACACACACACACACACATTCAATTATTTACTTTCTAATTCATTTACACACTTCAAGATACTCACATCTGCGAGGATATGGGTAGACAATCCTGTAGACGAAGAGGAAAAGGGAGGAGAGGGAGGAGAGCGTGATGCGGAAGGGCAGCGTGAGGAGATAATAGCCCCAGCTGAAGATACTCCCCCGAGGCCACGCAGGTAAGAGGCTGCCAGAGGTGCTCTCTCTCTCTCCACTGTCCGCCCCATCCTCAGTATCTGTGTCATCCTCATCATGGCGATTGGCCCCGCCCCCTCCCCCATCTCCACTCCCTCCTCCACTCCAGCCAGGTTTTGCCAACCGTTGTGGTCATTTCTGCCATTCTGTGAGACAAGTTGGTGAGTGATCCTCATTGTTCCCAACAACATTTGTGAAAAGAAATTCTGTAACATAATTACAAAAACCTGGAACATGCCAAGTGATCTATACATAGATACATTGTTGTTTATCTCTACTGGCCATTACCCAAATGATTCAACTCTAAATGGAAGACCTTCCGCCTTACTGAAACAGAGGCCCTATCTTCTCATTAACGGTCGTATGCTTAAAGAAATTGTGGAATCCACTCTTTGAAGGACAAATCCTCTACTAAGGAATAATACCGTAAAAAATCAAATGGTATACCAAAATAATGCTAGAGGATAAGAATATTGTATTTTTGAAACTGACAGTCTAAAATTACGTTAAGACTTCCTACAATCGTGAAGACTTTAGCATAAGGAAATTGGGACCATATGCAGTACAAGGTAGTGGCAGAGTTGGGTAATATATGAAATGACAGCATGATACAAACCAAGACAATTTTCTTTAAGCATACGGCCATAAAACCTACCTGTGCTGGAATGGGAGGTGTTGGTGCGCGGTTGTCCCCCAGAGCAAGGTGTGTCTGGACGGCTGCCTCTAGGTCCCATCCATGGTTCTCCAACTGTGACCGGGCTTCTCCCAAGTCCTCTGTTCCAGTGACTTCCTGCATATATCATTAATGTGTTGAGTTTATTCAGTATGTCATATAATGTACAAGACATAAAATAATCTTTCTAAGCACATACGTCATACACACTCAATTCCACACTCATTCACTGATGACAATAATCCAAAAGCCTCTTTCCAAACAGCATATGATTCTAATCACCTTCTAAGAGCTTTCTGCACTCATGGCGAGTCTCTTCTATCACCCCAGCCTTCAGCCGAAATGCTCACAACAGTAAATTTGCATCACCCCAGCCCATTGCCAGATTTTCCCATGACGGCATGTTCACTTGAATCACCATTTAGCCCAATTATTTCATGACGACTTGGTCATGTCATCCAGAACATTGGCGGTTAATTCTCTGAGCAATCAAAGAGTTCTATCTTGCCACAATATATACTCCAGAAGTTTGCCTCCACTAGAGTTTGAAGCATGAAGGCCACTGCATTGCTGGACATAGGCAAACACTGATAGATGGGTGATTGTGGCCTTACCTTTACTTTTTCTAAATATTTTAATTACCTATCATTGTTGCTTTATGTTTTCTTTATAAACATCAATCTTCTCTATTGATGTAAAGTCCTAATCTGAACATTAAAAAACAAAATTACAGAATACCTATGTATGGAGTATACAGTTAATGATAGTCAGTAATAATGACAATATTTACAAAATCATTTTCCATATAGACATTTCATTACCTTAAATGCATGATATGTCTACTTAAAATTTAATGGTGCATGTAACTACCACATTTATATTCTTCAGAAATGTGCAAACTTATTTTGTAAGTTCTCTATATTCATCATACTTTGCTATAAACAAGTACACTAATTCTCAAACACAATCAAATACATTTTTCTCTATGGCACAGTATAACCAGAAAACTGTTGGTAACATCTATGATTTTTTTACCATTAAATTGCACTCAATATTACCCTTCTATAATAACTTCGCACAATTTATTTTTCTACAATTTGCACTATGTTCTGCTATCAGTGAAAATTAATTTACAAACTATTGTATACTGGGTAATTGATTCAGTAAGGATTCATTCCAAGTCCCTAAACCCCTAAGAGCAAGAGTTTAAAGAATGAGTTAAAATGTCAAAAAATAAGCTAAACTGAATATTCTCATATACACTTATTTTTCCAGAAGCAACCATTTCAAAATAACAAGTGATATCAATTAGGAAGGTATCATTGATCAGCTGTGATATCTGACTTCTTAAAAAGTTGCTTCAAGGAATAACAATATATGAAGGTCAGTCTATATTTCCAATTTCTCATTTAGTCTTATCAATTTCATAAAAATTTCCAAAGGTTTCTGCTATATATATATTTCTTATAAAGTTCTAATTAGTTTTGAACTTTGTATTAGGGTATCATTAATAATATATCTAAGTTACCCCCCACAGAATGTTTTCTATTTACTTGTGTGCCGTGCTAACCCTCACTCATACAAAATATAACTTAACCACATGCCGCCGGGGATAGCATGTGCGAACATGCCATGCGCACTATGTGTTTAATTTACTAATCATTTTTATATATATAGATAGCTCCACAAGCACTAAGTCACCATGAGCCAGTTACAAGAAGTAATTGTCTTACCTGGCTACCCTTTTCCTTGATTTTCGAAAATATTTTCTAGTATTTAATATTGTTGTTAGTAATGTTAATAGCAATATAATAATTATGTTTATAACAAAAATAATAGTGTCAATATTGATAGCATTGGTAAAAAAAAAACGTTTTCCTGCTATTTCAAGGAAAGGTGAAGTCATAAGATCTTCAAATTGATTCCTTTGTCGCTAAGCACTGGCAGAGCCATCTATGTATAGAAACATTTAAGAAAACAATACTAAAGTGAACACAACATTTTCCCATCGGCATTGGGTTAACGAAGCAGCATATAGCAAAAAGCCGTATAATCAACCTTAATACAGAAGGTTCAATGAGCCACCGTTCCCAAATTGGCAACGACAAATTATATATTCCTGGTCAGAATTATAACATACTGCTGAATTAAATATGTGGTCAAACACAACAGCTTCAATACAAAAAATATGGTTTAGACTCTAGAATGATGCAAATCTCAATGTTTTTCGGCTAAATCTACAGGAATTCACTTGTTCCAAACCCCCCAAAAAACGTACTGGCCAATAAACCAACCTAATCTAACTATCTAAGTTGCCGTGACTAGACTTGCCTGATTACCCAAGGGGAGGGTTGATGGACCCCCCAGGAAACATTCTCTTGAGATACCTTTATGTTTGGAAACGTCAAACTTTCATTTGCTTCTTTCTACTGTCCCGATTGCTTTGTTTTTAATCACTTTTTTCAGTATTTGGGGCTCTTGATGGGCTCAGATATCAAACTAGGATGTTTACTAAAGGCTATTTCTTCTTTGTTGCCACTAAATAGTCATAAGAATAACCCAGAATCAATGCAACACTGGAAACGCAACATTTCTCATCGGCCTTCTGTCACAGAATGGCCGGTGAGCTGTCAAACCTCATGGGTGGCTACTAAAAGTCTGAAATACACAATTCACAGTTCATTCTAAAGAACTATATAAATATATCTTAAAACATATAATTGAAGTATAAAAACATTAATAAAAGACTTTAGAAGCATAAACATGTAACAGCAGATACTGATTATTCGCAAAACATAATTCTGAGAGCATGTAGTAATATATGAACTACTTGGGATATCGCAGTAATGAGCTAAGCGGTCAGTGTTTTGTTTTTCCTGGCAAGGTTAACCCACTTACAACGGGTGGCCCACATATGAGACACACGGAAAAAAAAAAATTGCCAGGCGTCCTGCCAGTGTGATGCTGTATCGAGGTTTGCGCTCCGACTCAGCAGCGGGCCGTGGGCCGCGGCCAGCGTGCGGGCAAAGTCTGAGCCAGCCCCATGTGTCAATTTTATAGACGCCCAGAACCTTTTATTTCCGGCTTCAAAATATACCGGCATTAGTGGGTTAAGAACATGAGCGACTTAGACTCTGAGCAGTGCTATGCAGGGGATATATTTGTCATTTAGGGATGAATATTAGGCTACTACAACTTGAACTATGTTGCTGCTGTCTCTATTTCTTACGCACTATAAGGAGGAGTTGTTCATTTCTCTTTATATCTACATCTTGCTATAAATAACCAATAACCTTATCTCAAACATTTATCTTTTAATACTAGTTTATACTACTTAGATGATGTTAAGTTACACAAAACAAGACTGAGGTCAGGCTAGATAATAGGTAATTTAAGTTACCTGGGTCTGAGTAACAATCTTTTGGCTGCTACAAAGAGGTGGAGAAATGTTCCCCAGAGATTCCAAAACTCCAAAAATGTTCTTTACCAAGTGGTAAAAGTATGAATCTTATGAACAACACAAAAAATTCCAATAATAAATCTCTCTATTTGCTAGTTGTGGTTCAAGAAGACTTATTTCAAAGAATATGATATTAAGGTGATTTATGCTGGCAAACTCTTATTCAGTTAAATCTGCCTGAGGAATTGAAGAAATGTAACTTAGACTACTCCCTTAGGGACAACTAAAAATTTTCCTATTGCAGAAACAAATTGCATCACCGTCGGCAATGCACCACGCAGGTTAGAGGATGCCTCTCCTCCCACCACCAACTTTCTCCTTCAAAAATCCCTCACACAGGCATCCTCTCCAAACCCTCTTCATTATGTATTCAAATCAAAAAAATGTTCCAGCCAAAAGAAATGCCCGTAACGCCAGCATTTACATCTGTCATACAACTGTCACTTGGGGAGACAGATTACCGAAGATAATGCTCGAGAATGCATTTAGCAAGGACAGAACACATTTTTGGTCCTATTCATGCATACAATATTAAATTCTGAAAGCGTCCCACAACCTGGCGGATCTAGACTCGCCCGGGAATCACCTGAAATTGGACGATTTTCTCGGTGTGGAAAGGCGACAGGTGTTCCTCTTCCGCCATGGTTGTTGTGTACACTAATGCGTCGCTTAAACTCCGAGTGGCGGTGAGATGACGCAAGGGAAACCGGGCATGTGGAAAGATGTATTTTTATTCTCATGACTAAGAGGAAACTTTCATTGCGACTTTTAAGTATTGGGAAATATAGTAATCAGTGGTCTAAATATTTACAAAATACAACTAAACTAGATCACTAAGAAGATAAATATCGGCGCCGAGATTGGCGGCACGCATAATTAGCCGGTTACTCGGAAATTTCAATATTCATGACAGATTTGATATTAGCCGAATTAAAGATCTTTTCCGTGGTGCAAGTACATTCGGCTAGTTGCGGCTAGCCTTTTGAAATTAGTGGAAATTATGTACCTTTAGTCTTCATTATAAACAATCAAAACGGACCATATGAGGAAACCGGTTAAGTGATATTCAGATTTCCTGCGTAATTTCTTTTTTCAAATCATTTTTTAGAATCTAAACGAAATATGGAAATACGGGATTGGTAAACTAATTAAGAGGAGACAAAGGGAGAAGTTAACAAGAAAATGCAAGTCTTTTCGGAGAAGTTAACAAGAAAATTATTTTCGACAGGAATTTCTTCTGCCTGTATCGAACATGAATGGCATCAAAATCAGCAGCTTAAAGGAGATTAACTTTTACCTCCCATCATTCTGGTAACCACGGGGAACGAAATTTTTATTTTCCTCTTGATCTTGAGTATCCATATTTGCAGAGAAGTGACTGCAAGTTTTCGTCAGATGGTACTAATACTGCTGCAGTGAGCGGAATTGCAACAAGACAGGATTTCACACCTAGTTTCCACTGGCCAAGATGCCTATCTTTTCCCAAGAGTTTGTTTCCTTCTCTCTCTGTCTATCTTTCTCTTTCTCTCTCTCTCTCTCTCTCTCTCTCTCTCTCTCTCTCTCTCTCTCTCTCTCTCTCTCTTCTCTCTCTTTCCTTCTCTCTCTCTCTCTCTCTCACTCACTCACTCTCCACTCTCTCACTCACTCTCACTCACTCTCACACTCACTCACACTCACTCACTCACTCACTCACTCACTCACTCACTCACTCACTCACTCACTCTCTCTCTCTCTCTCTCTCTCTCTCCTCTCTCTCTCTCTCTCTCCTCTCTCCTCTCTCTCTCTCTCTCTCTCTCTCTCTCTCTCTCCTTCTCTTCTCCTTCTCTTCTCCTTCTTTCTCCTTCCTCCTTCTCCTTCTCCTTCTCCTTCTCCTTCTCTTCTCCTTCTCCTCTCCTTCTCCTTCTCCTTCTCTCCTCCTGTTTCTCTCCCTTTCTCCTTCCTTCTCCTCTCGCTCTCTCTCTCTTCTCTCTTCTCTCCTCTCTCTCTCTCCTCTCCTCTCTCCTCCTCTCTCTCTCTTCCTTCTTTCTGCTCTCTCTCTCTCTCTTCCTCTCTCTCTCTCTCTCTCCTCCTCCTCTTTCTCTATCCTCTCTCCTTCTCTCTCCTCTCTCTCTCTTCCTCTCTCTCTCTCTTCTTCTCTCCTTCCCTTCTCTCTCTTCCTTCTCTCTCTTCCTTCTCTCTCTTCCTTCTCTCTCTTCCTTCTCTCTCTTTCCTCTCTTCCTTCTCTCTCTTTTACCTTTCTCTCTTCCCTTCTCTCTTTCTTCTTCTTCTCTTCTCTTCTTTTCTTCTCTCTCTTCCTTCTTCTCTGCCTCTTCCTTCTCCCTCTTCTCTCTCTCGTCTACTTCTCTTCTCTCTCTCCTTCTCTCTCCCTTTCCTTTCTCTCTTTCTCTCCTTCTCCTCTCTCTCTCTCTCTTCCTCTCTTGTCTCTCTCTCTCTCTCTCTCTTCCCTCTTCCTCTCCCTCATTCTCACTCTCTCCCTCTCCCTCTCCTCCTCCCTCTTCCCTTCTCCCTCTCTCCTATCTCCTTCTCTCTCTCTCTCCTCTCTCTCTCTCTCCTCTCTCTCTCTCTCTCTCTCTCTCTCTCTCTCTACCTCTCCCTCTCTCTCTCTCTCTCCCTCTCTCTCTCTCTTTCTCTCTCTCTCTCTCTTCTCTCTCTCTCTAACTGTCAGATCTAGAAAAAAATTATAAGTCAGCAAGGAGGAGGTAAAAGAGGAAAATACATATATATCACATATATATCAAGGGGTGATAATGCATACAATATATAATGGTATATATGATATATAACGCTATTAATCTACTGGTTAGGAATGAAAAAGGTGTGGGAGGGGGAGCAGATGGGGGTTCAACAGCTGGTGAAATACAAGGGGAGGGAAGGGCAGTACTCCCAGCCATGGAGGACTGCCCCTCCTTTTCCTGGCGGCCTGTGAATGCGCTATTACCGTTAAATGCTTTGTGAGTTCAAACTTTCATGATCTGACATGAACATATTGATGCTTTTGGTATGGAAGGAAGTTTAAACAAAACAAAATAACAACAAAAATTAATGCATTTTCAGTAAGCTGAATGGAGAACACTTTTGGACATGCATGACCTCATATGTATAAATAATATAAATCATATCTTCAGATTGTTGTATCTTGCCATATGTTTGGTCATTAATAAGAATAATAACAACAACAGTAATAATAATAATAATAATAATAATAATAATAATAATAATAATAATGAAAATGATAACAATAACAATAACAATAAAGATATATATACACATACATAAACATATACGCATACATACGTACTCATACATACATATATATCAGTATATACTTTTGTTAATATATATTTACAAAAACATACAAGCAGGGGGAAGAAGAGGCACTGGAACTCCAAAACAAAATCTAATCCAAGTCATTCTTTATTTCAAACATTAGAGTTCATAATCACAGGCATTATCACAGTAACAAATTATTTTTCTTTGCTTTTTAAATATAAAAAAACTAATGCTAATAACAATTTCATTTGTCATTCTCCTTCAGTTTTTCCTTTATTCATGATTTCATCAGTGTCTGCTCAGTATCTGCCCAACCTTTGTCTTTCTTTATCAGCATTTACCCTTCTTTTTTTCATTTCTATCAGCGTCTGTTTTTTCCCAGCAGGAGTTTAGCCTTAATGACCCTCGGAACATGTCTGATAGTGAGTGAGATCCTCGTGCTGCGTTCTACAGTGTCTCCAACATTCACAGTACAGGACCCTAGGTTGAGGATCCTGTCGGTCACCACATCCTGCTTGGTCTCCTCAATACCGTGTAGGAAAGTCACATAGAGATCTTCCTGCAGCACCAAGAGACTTCTTGCTTCCAGAAGGAGAGAGCCCACATAGCGAGCTTCCAAGTCATATTCCAAGTTGTTACTGTTCTCCTCGCCATTCTGCTCACCATTCTCTGTACCTTCATCCTGTTCCTCGCTGTGATTTTGCATGGAGGTGTGAGGACGGTAAAGGTTGAGCTGACAGGGACCTCCTAGACTTATAGTGGTGATGGTTGGGTAGAACAAGGGGCCGTCCTCATGAGGCTGTTAGGGGACATGTCAGAGGGTTGTTGTTAAAAATGTTCAAGTGTTTAGTTTTCTAGGTTATTCACAATGATAATTATTGTCAAAGGATCATCCTGTTGTTGATTTTGCTAATATTTACCATCAAAATTTTTCATTAGTCTCATATATAGTTATCATAAAAAATACATCATTTAAATCCATATATGGTTTATTCATCATTCATTCAATCTCCAAGTTAATTCATCATACTGAAAACCACATCACTATCAGGTTCATCGTTATTACAATAATTTTTTTTTAATTGGTAAAATATCAATACTATAATACTCATCCAGCCTGGCTTATACTTCTATGTACATAACTCATGGATGGCACAATATAATTTGTGTCCAAAGTAAAATAGACACTAAATGGAGGGGGTGTTGTAGAGAAGCAAAAGAGGATGGAGGCAAGAGACAGGGAGGCAGAAATTGCTGGCAATTGTTCCATGACAAATGGAGGGAGAGAGGGAGGAGAGAAGGAAGGAAGGAAAGAAGGAAGGAGGAAGGAAGGAAGGAAGGAAGGCGAAGCGGAAGGAAGGAAGGAAGGAAGGAAGGAAGGAAGGAAAGGAAGGAAGGAAGGAAGGAAGGAAGGAAGGAAGGAAGGGGGAAGGGAAGGAAGGAAGGGAAGGAAAAGGGAAGGAAAGAAGGCAGGAAGGGAGGAAGGAAGGAAGGGAGGGAAATAAGGAAAGGAGGGAAGGAAGGAAGGAAGGAAGGAAGGAAGGAAGGAGGGAAGGCAGGAAGAGGGAGGGAGGGAGGGAGGGAGGGAGGAGGAGGGAGGGAGGGAGGGAGGGAAGGAAGGAAGGGAGGGAAGGGAAAGGGAGGGAGGGAGGGAGGGAGGAGGGGGAGGGAGGGAGGGAGGGAGGGAAGGAGGAGGGAGGGAGGAGGGAGGAGAGGGAGGGAGGGAGGGGAGGGAGGGAGGGAGGGAGGGAGGGAGGGAGGGAGGGAGGGAAGGGAAGGAAAGGGAGGAAGGAAGGAGGAGAAGGGAGGGAAGAAGGGAGGGAGGAAGAGAAGAAGAAAAGGAGAGAAGAGGAGAGAGGGAGAGAGAGGGAGAGGGGAAGGGAAGAGGAAGAGGAAGAGGAGGAGGAGGCAGAGGAGGGGAGGAGGAGGAGGAGGAGGAGGAGGAGGAGGAGGAGGAGGAGGAGGAGGAGGAGGAGGAGGAAGGAGGAAGGAGGAAGAGGAAGAGGAAAGAGGAAGAGGAGAGAGAGAGAGAGAGAGAGAGAGAGAGAGAGAGAGAGAGAGAGAGAGAGAGAGAGAGAGAGAGAGAGAGAGAGAGAGAGAGAGAGAGAGGAGAGAGAGAGAGACAGAGAGACAGACAGACAGACAGACAGACAGAACTGACTGACAGACAGACAGCAGACAGACAGACAGACAGACAGACAGACAGACAGACAGACAGACAGACAGACAGACAGACAGACAGACAGACACAGAGACACAATATATACAGAGACAAGAAAGAGACAGAGAAACAGGGACAAGGACAGAGATACAGATACAGATACAGACAGACACAGATACAGACACAAAGGCTGAGACAGTGAGAGACAGAAACAAAAAGTGACAGAAACTTACAGAAACAGACAGGGAGAGATAGACAGATAAAAACGGAGAGACAGAGAGAGATGGCCATTGAACAAGCAATGGGCACAGCAACAACCCATACATGATTACTTCTCCTTCTTAAAGTAGTTCCGTGTAATTCACAGCAAGGATACTAATAGTGAGTGTAGTCAAACTTCTGCTCATATGTGTAACAAAACTTATAAAGTACTCACCATGATCCCTTGTCCTGGTAAGTACTCGTTGACAAGGACATGATTGGGTTTCTTTTCGCCAAAGACACCCAGGCCTGTGATCCTGTCCATCTGGTGCTGCAGCCACTGGGGACACAGGGATTGAGTGAGTTTTACGCACTGTCTATCCATGAACTATTTGTTACAATGACCAAGTGCTTTTCTGTTTACCTCCCTCTTTCTCTTAATCTCTCAGTCACTCTCTCTTCACTCTCTTTTTTCTCTCTTTTCTCCCATAGTCTTTCTCTCATTCGCTCATAGTCTCCTCTCTCACTCTCCTCTCTCTCTCTCTCTCGCTCTCTCTCTCCTCCTCTCTCTCTAGCTCTCTCTCTCTCTCTGCTCTATCCTCGTCTCTCTCTCTCCGCCCCTCGTCTCCTTGTTTCTCTCTCTTT
>NW_020869823.1:0-17500 GCF_003789085.1 Penaeus vannamei | reverse complement strand
ATCTTATAATACAAGGTTTATCGCCTCCATCACTCCTCCCTCCCATCGCCCCTGACTCAGTCTCTTCTCTCTCTCCCTCTCCCTCCCTCCCTCCCTCCGTCGTCCATCCGTCCGTCTTTGCGTTACGTTCCCCATTTCCTTGCGCTTCCTCCAGCCCTTTGCATCCCTCCCATCCTCACACTCCTCCTCCTCCTCCATTGCCTTTCGCCTCGTCCCTCCCCTTCCTGCCCTTCCTCCCTTCCTCCCTCTCGCTCCTACCTTTCTCTTCCTTCCCTTTCCCGTTCTCCTCCCTTCCTCCTTCACTCTCCCTCTTTTTCTCCTTGCCCTCCTTCCCTTTTCCCTTCCCTCTCCACCTATTCTCTTCCTTGCCCTTTGCCTTCCTTCCTTTCCCGTCTCCTCACCTTCCTCCTTCACTTACTCCTCCTCTCGCTTGCCCTCCTCCTCCCTCCCTGCGCCTTCCTACCCTCCCTCCCTACCGTCTCTATCCTTCCCCCTTAGCCCTTTCGCTTCAGCTGCCCCTTTCCCTCCGATCCCTCCCTTCTCCCTTCCTTCCCTCCTCCCTCACCGCTCTCCTCCGCTTCCTTCGCCAGTCCTCCCTCCCTCCTCCCTCCCTCCTCCCTCCCTGCCCTCCTTCCCTCCCTCCCTCCTCTCTCCTCCCTCCCTCCTCCCCTCTCCTCCTCTCTCCTCCTTCTTCCCTCATCCCGCATCCCTCCGCTCCCTCATCCCCTCCTCTCTCCTCTCCGCTCACCTGCCGCTCCTGCTCCTCCTCCTCCTCCCTCCCTCCTCCCTCCCTCCTCGCCTCTCTCTCCTTCCCTCCCTCGTGCGCTCCCGTCCCTCCCATCTCCTCGACCTCGCCTCCCTCCGCTTCCACTTCCTCCTCCCTCCCTCCCTCCCTTGCCCTCCCCCCTCCTCCCCTAGTTCGGCGCTACCCATCCTCATATCCTGCCTTCCCTCCCTCCTCCCTCCCTCTCACTATCCCTCCCTCCGTCCGCTCGCTTCCCTCCTCCCTCTCTCCCTCCCCCTGCCGCTCGGCTTCCTTCACATAAGCTCTTCCTCCCTCCTCCCTCTCTCGCCCTCCCTCCCTCCTCTCCCTGCACCATCCCTTCCGCTCTCTCCTCCCTCCTTTTGTGTCCCGCGCTCCCTCAGTCTCCCTCCCTCTCTCCGCTCCCTTTCCCTTGCCCCTCCTCCCTCCCCTCCTCCCTCCCTTCCCTCCCTCCCTCCCTCCGTCCCATACACGCCTTCTCACTTCCTTCTCCTCCTACCGAATCGTACCATCCCTCCCTATCCTCCCTTCGCTTCCCTCTCCCTCCTCTCTCCTCCGTCCCACTCCTTCCTCCCTTCGTTCCCTCCTCACCTCCCTCCCTCCCATCCCTATCTACCGCTTCTTACACATCCTCCCTCCTTTCCTCCCTCCCTCCTCCTTGGCTTCTCCTCCCTCCATCCCTCCCTCCACTCCCTCCTTCCTCTCTACTCTTATCGGATTCCAGTGTTATGAAGCTTTTACGTTAACTACGCCACGAGGCCAAGCTTATCTGTGAGTGGAATTATAGAATGATGTAGGTATAATAATATTATTATATATTATAATATATTATATATATTGTTTTATTATTTTTATATTGTGTGGTGTGTGTGTGTGTGTGTGTGTGTGGTGTGTGTGTGGTTGTGTGTTGGGTGTGTGTGTGTTGTGTGTGTGTGTGATTGTGTGCACAAGCACATATGAAGTAGAAGAGGGAAGAAAAATGAAATAATAAGGAAGAAGGAAATAATCATAAGAAAAGACGGATGCAGAGAGCAAATCAATAAAGAAAGAACGATGTAGAAAGAAAAATAAGAAAGAGGGTTTTTGCATAGGCGACATGTTGGCAAAACGCGGGTATAAAGACGTCTATTTCAGTTCAAGCGGCAATTTTCAGTCAATGGACCAGCGGTTGAAAAGGGCGAGAGCTGGCGGCGGGGGGGGGGGGGGGGGGGAGGGGGGAGGGGTAATTCAGGGTGTTGAGGTGTGGATAGAAGGGTAGAGAAAGGAAAGGTGGGGACTGAGAAGAAAGAGAAAGGATAGAAATAGATAGATAGCAGAAAGTAGAGTGGAGAGTAGAGAGAGAGAGAGAGAAGCCAGAGAGCAGAGAGAGAGAGGAGAGAGAGATAGAGAAGACGAAGAGAAACGAGAGAGCAGAACAGAAAGAAGAAGACAAAGAGAGAGACTTAGAGAGCAGAGAGAAAGAAGACACAGAGATAGAAGAGCAAGCAGAACGCAAAGAAGAAGAGAGAGAGTTAGAGAATACGGGGGCCCGCGCGCGACGGGGAGGGGAAGGAGGGTTGAAAGTAATGTCATAATATTTACCTGTTGACCTCCGTCGAAGCACGTGATGTACGAGCTGAGAAAATGAAGCATAACGAGAGAGCAGAGAGAAGGAGAGAGAGAGAGAGAAGAGAGAGAGAGAAGATGAGAGAGACAGAGAGAGAGAGAGAGAGAGAGATGGGAAAGAGAGAGAGAGAGAGAGAGAGACGGACGAAGAGAGAGAGAGAGAGAGAAGAGAGAGGGCGGACGGGGGGAGGGGAGGTGAAGGGAGGGAAGGAAAAGAAAGAGAGTGAGGGAGAGAGGGAGAAGATGCGAATGTGGACGGAGGAGGGAAAGGTAGAGAGGGAGAGAGAAGAGAGAAAAGAAAGAGTAAGAGAGGGAGAGAAGTACAACAAAAAGAAGACAAACACACATCACAACATCAACACACAGAGACACACAGCACATGTAGGTATATCCCACACACACACACACACGCACAAGACAACACAGCACAACAACACACGATCGTCACACAACAGTATGAGAGGCACACACATCACGAATGTGTCACACTCGCCGCAGCACACCACACACACCATAACAACAAAAAGGCGACATCTCGGCCCTCCCTCGCCTCTCCCCTCCTCCTCCCTCCCTCCCTCATCTTAATCACGTCCGCTAGACCCCTCACAACACCGACACCCTCGCCTCACCAGCTGACGCTCCCTCCCTCCCCTCTCTCCGTGTCAATCCCTCCCCTCCCTCGCTCCCACGCCTCCCCTCGCCCTTCCGATCCTCCCTGTCCCTCCCCTCCCTCCTTCCCCCTCCCTCCGTGTCAATGACTACCCTCCCTCCTTGCCGCTCCCCGTCCTCCCACCGTGCCTCCGCCTCCTACGATTCTCCCCCTCCTCCGTGATCAATCCTCCCGTGGTGGTCGTTGTCTCGAGGTCCAGTCTCCCGCGCACAGCGCAGTGGTCGGATTTGTTCCAGCCGGATGAGCGGGGTCCTCGGGGCTGGACTAATCTCTCTATGCCGTACGGGTCGGGCGATTTCGTATGGTCGGGAGCGGACAGAGGTTGTCGCGCGTTCCGGATAAACCGCGATATGCGCGTGTTGGTAGTGGTGGGGAATGGGGAGGGAGAGAGGGAGAGAAGGGAGAGGGGGGAGAGGGGGGAAGGAGAGAGGGGAGGGAGGGGAAGGAGGGAGGGAGAGGGGGAGAGGGGGGGAGGGGGAGGGAGGGACGAGGGGAGGGAGGGTTGCAGAGGGAGGTCGGGCAGGGAGAGAGGAGGTGCGGGCCATGAGGGTCGGCGCAATTGAAGCGAGAGATCTGGGCGAGAGGAAGAGAAGGGGTGGGGAGGAGGGAGGGAGGGAGCGGGTGGAGGGGGGGAGGGTGGCGTTGAGGAAGGGAAGCGATGGTGGTATAGTTGTATGGGTTGGGCGTGAGAGAGGGTGGGAGGGAGGGGGAGGCCGATGGTTTAGAGGCAAGTAAGGAGGAGAGGCGAGAAAGAGGAGGAGGTGGGAAAGGATAGACCAGAAAAGAGAATAATTGCAGAAACAAAAAAGAAAAGTTGTAAAAGTCAAGACAGAAGAACAGGCGGAGAAGAGGGGAGGAGGAGAAAGCAAAAAGAAGAAAAGAAGAAGAGAAAAAAAGCAAAAAATAAGAAAAAGAAGGAGAAGAAAAAAGTAAGCAAGACGAAGTAAGAAAAAAAGAGGAACAAGAAAGGAAGAAAAGAGAGAGACGGCGGCGGGGGGGAATGGGGCAGGGAGGGGCGATCAAGGAGTAGAATGTTGGGCCATTTTTTCCGTGGTTTTTAAGACTTTCTTGGGCCCAGCCACGCTCTGTGGTTTAGGGGGGCGGGGCGGGGGGGTGGGGGGGGAAGGCAGAGGGGAGGGGGGAGGGAGCGCGGGGAGGGAATAGTGCACCGTAAGTCGGCGGAACTGATATGTAACACATCGCACACCGGGAGGGATGGAACGCATGAGTCACACAGCAAACTGAATTTCGCACAGAAGGATAAGGATAAAGCACGCACACATACACACGTACAAAAGAGACAGAGACACCGCACGTTACCTACACATGCGGCCAGGATGGTACACGCATGCCACACGCATCCACACGCACACGCGCAGATGTCAGCACGAATGCACTACGAAGACACGCCCCACAGGAGGACAGCACACACACAACACACACATCATACACACCACACACACACACACACACAACAACACCACTATCCGCCACACACCACACACACCACACACACACACGTCACACACACACCACACCACAGACACACACACACACACACTCCAGACAGCAACGAAGGTTACTGACATACAGACACAGACATTAGCACAGACAACCAAGCAATTGAGACAGTTACACAGAACGAAGAACATGTGCCCAATCAGAAGACAGTCACACATACGACATACAGAACACCCACTCATAGACACACGAAAATAGCCTCAATACGACACGAAGCACACATAAACACGAACCAGACACATACAGGCACGAAAAAACACACACAAACAGTGCACACAAACACGTAAAGAAAAAACACAGACACATACAGACACACACACACTACACCACGCAAAAAATGGCTTTTGCAGACATTCACGCAGATACATAGACACTCACCAGCACGAGGGCGTGAGGGTCGTGAAGGTGGGCGGGAGGGCGAACGTGCGGGGCGGCGGTGGGCGTTAGAGTGGGCGTGAGTGCGGCGGGGGTAGCGAGTGGGCGTGCATGAGGCGAATGGCGTGACGGCATGTGGGCGTGAGGGTGAGATGGGCGTGCAGGCGGCGGTGGGCGTGCGTGAGGCGGATGGGCGTGATGGCATGTGGGCGTGAAGCGGGCGCGTGGGCGTGAGAGCGTAGCGAGCGTGCGGAGCGGCGGGTAGGTGTGAATGGCATGTGGGCGTGAGAGCGGGCGTGCAGGCGGGGTGGGTGTGATGGCAATGTTGGGCGTGGGGCGGGCGGGGTGGGCGTGGGGGCGCCTCGTTCGTTCCGCCCGCGACAATTTCGTCAGTTTTTCGTGTCAACTTATATGGTTTATTGTCCTGATGGAGGGGAGATTTTTTCTTCTTTTTCTCCTCTCTTTTATTTTGTTTTATTGCCTTTTCCTTTTTTTTGTTTTAATGATTTTTTTATTTTTGTATTTTTTTTTCCTCACATTTTTCTCTCTCTTTTTCCCCTATCTTTTGTTTAATGATTTTTTCTTTCTTTTCTCTATTTTTTTTCTTCACATTTTCTCTCTTATTTCTCCTGTATCTTTCTTTTCATTTTTTCTCTTTTTCTTTTTCTTCTCTTATTATCCTTCCTTCCTATCATTCTTCCTTTTCTCTTATCCATTTTTATTCTCCTTTATTCCCCAATCCTCTACTCTCTCTCTCTCTCTCTCTCTCTCTCTCTCTCTCTCTCTCTCTCTCTCTCTCTCTTTTTCTCTTCTCTCTCTCTCTCTCTCTCTCTCTCTTCTTTTCTTTTCTTTTTCTTTTTTCTTTTTTTTACAAACGGCGAGAAAACCTGTAACTTGTTAATGACTGGGTGGGCCTCCCCCCCCTCCCCCTCCCCTCCCGCTGAGGTTGAGGGGTGGGGGGGGGTCGGGAAGGGGGGGATGAGGTTAAGGGGGTGGGGTGTGTTATTGCTTTATTGTCACTGCGGTTTTGCCCTGCTCGCCACAACACCACGCGACACGGACCACGTATGTACACACACACACACACACACACACACACACACACACACACTACACACACACACACACACACACAACACACACAACACACACACACACACACATCTCGCTGACACACTCAAAGAACACCTACACACACACGCACGCACGCACAACACACAAATCTCGCTGACATACTCAAAGAAACATTGCACCACACACACACACACACACACACACACACACACACACACACACACACACACACACACACACACACACACACACACACACCTATCACACACACACAACACACCACACTGACACCCTCAAAATTCATGAGTTAACAATGTGTTTTCTATTAGCGAGGGAGGGTACCGGTTTTTGGTACCCCCCCCCCTCCCCTCCCCACCTCATTCTTGGTACCTCATTCCTCTTGTACTCTAAATGACTGACAGTTTTAGGAACGGCATTCGTCACTTCACTCACTCACTCACTCACTCACTCACTCACTCAACTTCACTCACTCACTATCATATCACTCACCTCACTCACTCATACTCATCCATCACTCACTTCATCTCACTCACTCACTCACTCACTCACTCACTCACTCCATTCACTTGACTCTCACTCAACTCACTCATTCACTAATCACTCCACTCTTCTCACTCACTTCCCTCTGCCTCGCTCACGCACTTTCTTCACTCGCTCATTCTCTCATTTTCTCTGTCTATCTCTCTCTCTTTCGTTCTGTCTCCGTCTGTCTGTCTCTCCCTCTGTGTGTGTGTGTGTGTGTTCTGTCTGTCTGTTGTCTGTCTGTCTGTCTGTCTGTCTGTCTGTCTGTCTGTCTCGTCTCTCTCTCCTCTCTCTCTCTCTCTCTCTCTCTCTCTCTCTCTCTCTCTCTCTCCTCTCTCTCCTCTCTCTCTCTCTCTCTCTCTCTCTCTCTCCTCTCTCTCTCTTCTCTCTCTCTCTCTCTCTCTCTCTCTCTTCTCTCTCTCTCTTCTCTCTCTCTCTCTCTCTCTCCTCTCTCTTTCTCTCTCTCTCTTCTCTCTCTCTCTCTCTCTCCCCTCCCTCCCTCCTCTCTCGCTCGTCCTCTGTCTCTCTCTCCTCTCTCCCACATGCGCACACACACTGGCTCAACGTTCTCCTAATTAATCTGATCCAGGCCGGAGATCAAAATTATAGAGACGTCATACCCCCCCACCAAGACTCCCCTCAACCCCCCCCCCACCTCTCACTCCGCTCCGCTCACCCCGTTCCCCTCACTCGCCTCTCTCTCCCCTTTCCGATCTTTACCCCCTTCCCCCTTCTCTTGTCTCATTTCCCCCCCCCCCCAACCCTCAGCCTCCCCTCCCTCCCCCTCTCCCTCTTTACCCTCGTCTCTGAACCCCTCTCTTCCCCTCCCCCTTATCTCCCTTACCTCCCCTTAACCCCCTTCCCCTCACTCCCCTTAACCCCTCGCCCCTCCTCCCCTTCTAACTCACCCTCCCCTCACGCCCCCTTAACCCCTCCCCCTCCTCCTCCTCCCTTCTACCCTCGCTTACCTCCTCACTCCCCCCTTAACCCCACTCCCCTCACTCCCGCCTCCCCTTCTACCTCCCCACTCCCCCCGCCCTCCCTCCGCCTCCCCCACCCCCTTAAACCCCTCCCCCGCTCACTCCCCCTCCCTGTCTACCTCCCCTCCCTTTCCCCCTCTCCTTACCTCCCCACCCCTAATCTGCCTTCTTCCCCCCCTCCCCCCTCCCACCCTCCCCACTCCCCCTCCCCCCCATTTCCCCCCCCAATCACCCCAATCACTAACCCTTCTTTCTCTCCCCCTCAAGGTCCACCTCCGGTCCCCCTTCATCATGAACGGCGTCTGCGTGAGGTGGAGAGGCTACGTCGACCTCGAGCGGCTGGACGGCGTCGGCTGCCTCGAGTACGACGAGGAGTCCGCTGCCGTGAGTGGCTTGATTGTTTTGTTTGTTTGTTTGTTTTGGTTTGTTGTTGTCCCAGTCTGCCTTGATTATCCATCTTCGTCTTGATTATCCATCTTCGTTGGTTATGGTAGCTGTGATATCTAATTTTCCTTGATTATCCATCTTCCTTACTTATCCCATCTTCCTAAATTATCAATCTTCCTTATTTATCGAATCCATCTTATCCAATCTTCCTTAATTATCCATCTTCATTACTTATCCAGTCTGCCTTGATTATCCATCTTCGTTAGTTATGGTAGCTGATCGTATCTAATCTTCCTTAACTTATCCATCTTTTCTTATCCAATCTTCCTTATTTATTCGAATCCAATCTTATCCAATCTTCCTTAATTTATCCATCTTTTCTTATCCATCTTCCTTATTATCCATCTTCGATAGTTAATGGTACTATGCGTATCTAATCTCTTCCTTAATTATCCATCTTCCTTATCGTATCGGCGTCCATATACCAATCCTTTCCTAAATTAGTCCATGTTTTCCTGCACTACACGCTTATCCAATGCTTCTAAACTAGCCATGCTTGCCCCTTACGTTAATCGAGTAACCATCTTATTGCCAATCTCCTAAAATTATCATACTTTCCTTGCTTTACCAGTTTATCCAATCTTCCTTATTATCCATTTCCCTTACCCTTATCACAATCTGTCCTAAAATTACACCACCTTCCTTACTTATTTTTAACCCGTCTGTTCACTTGCTGGCTTCTTATCCAATCTTCTTACTATCTTATCTAATCTTCCTTAATTACCGCATCTTCCTTACTCATGCTCAATCTCTCCTAACTACTCGACGCGAGCCAATCATCCGAATACTCACGCCATCTTCCACAATACCTGCACCCGTCAACTCTTCCTTGACTCTACGCCAATCTTAACCTTCCTCAACCCAATCTTCCCTTATCACCCAATCTTACCTTTACTTCACCCCAATCTTCCTTACTCACCCAATCTCCCTTACTCATCCACTCTCCTTATCCACGCCCATCTTCCTAACACACATCATTAGCCTTCCATACTAGCACGCCAATCATTCCTTACTCCACGCCATTCCCTTACATCACTCAATGCTCCCTGTAACTGCACCGCCTCCTCTCCTTACTCCACCACAAAGCAATCCTTCACCCTACTCACACCAAGTCTTCCCTTACTTCACGCCAAATCTCGCTTACCCATTAACTCAATCTCCCTTTACTCCCACACCGCCTTCCTCTCCCTTATCTTCACTTACAATCTTCTTACTTCACCCAACTTCTTCTCTTAACTTGCACGCCAATCTCCTTAACTTACCGACCTCAATCTCCCTTACTCACAGCCGCCATTCCTCTCCTTACTCACCCAATCTCCCTTACTCACCCAATCTCCCTCACTTCACCTCACATCTCCCTTACTCTACTACTTTCCGCCCTTCCTCTCCCTTACTCACGAAATCCCAATGCTTCCTTAACTCACCCAATCTCCCTTACTCACCCAATCCTCCCTTACTCGACGCCGCCTTCCATCTCGCCTTACTAGCACGAATGCCAATCTCCCTCAACTCACCCAATCTCCCGCTTAACATTCACGCCAATCTTGCCGCCTTACTCAACAGCTCCGCCTTCCTCTCGACTGTAAGCTGCACACTCCCAATCTTCACTTAACTCACACCAATCTCCCTTAACTCTACCCGTCAATCCTCCCTATAAAACCGCAATCTTCCTAACTTACTTGACAGCAAATCTCCGCTTAACTACATGCATCCAATCTTCTGAACTTACATCAGCGCCCAATCTCGCCGTTAACTCACTTGACCAAGTCTCCCTTAACTCACGCCCAGATCTCTCCTATACTCACCCATACTCCCTTACTCGCATTGCGCGCTTCCTTACTCACACGCAATCCTCTCCTTACTCACCCAATTCTTCCTTACTCACGCCAAATCTCCCTCACTGTCACCCTTCTCCCTTCTCTCTCCTCCAGACTAGTCTCCCTCACTCACCCGCCTTCCTCTCCCTCGGCCGCAGGAGGAGGACCGCATCCTTCGGGAGGAGATCGAGAAGTACAAAGCCCGCCTTCGGGAATTCGAGGAGAAGCAGCGCGCCTTCAGAGTCCCCACGACAAGCCACGCCACTCAGCCCACACCCACCCCACGCCACACGCACCCACACGCCCACACCGAGCAGGCCAACATCCAAGTGCGCTAGCAGGTGAATTTTCTTTTTTTATTTTTTTTTTTTTTATTTGTTTATTTATGTATTTATATATTTACTTGTTTGTTATTATTTATTTATATATATTTTTGGGGGGGGGTGGGGGGTGGGTTGTGTATGTTTTTGTTTCGTTTTGTTTTGGTGTTTTTCTTGTTTTTTTTTTTTTTTTTGTTCTCTCTTCTCTCTCTCTCTCTCTCTCTCTCTCTCTCTCTCTCTCTCTCTCTTCTCTCTCTCTCTCTCTCTTCTCTCTCTCTCTCTCTCTCTCTCTCTCTCTCTCTCTCTCTCTCTCTCTCTCTCTCTCTCTCTCTCTCTCTCTCTCTGTCTCTCTCTCTCTCTCTCCCTCTATCTCTCTATCTGTTTTTCTTCCCTTTTATTTTCTCTTTTTTTTCTCTTTTTCTCTCTCTTTCTTTCTTTTCTTAACCTCTCTCAATTATTTTTTTCTCTTTTCTAGTTCTCTCTCTCTCATATTTTTTGTACTTTTTGTATCAATGAAAATTTCTTTGTAATCACTTGATATCATTTTTTAAAATATTTATTATTTTAATGTCACAAAAATAATACAAAGATAAAAAAAGAAAGAAAAAGAAAATTGAATAACAAGCCAAAAGCCAATCTGCGCGAATCTACTAACCCTTCCTTCCTCTCCCTTCCTTGCAGATTCTCAACCTTCTGCATCGCAAGAGTTGACTTCCACGCAACTGAGAAAGCGCCGATTGCAGAAGACCAGCTGGACGTACATACCAGTGTTGTCAGAGAATGTATGCGTGTAAATATATATAATTTGCGTGTGTCAGAGCGTGTGTGCTTTATAATTATTGTTTTTTTTATATATATATAAGCGTGCGTGTTTGTGCTTGGCTTTCTCGTATTGTGCATGACGAAAGCAGAGAGAGAGAGAGAGAGAGAGAGTATTGACCAATCATGGGGTCGATACAGGGTGTAGCGCCGCCCACCTTCTCTCTGAATGGATGCTACGGATGATGACGTCATGGAAATTCCGGCCAATCAGGAACGATAGATCTCTACGAGAGCCAATATTCAAAGTGTGAATGCAAGATATCTGAAAACAGTAACATATGTGTATGTGATTGCGTGAATTAAGTCTGACAATGTGATTTCTCTGTACAGTACGTGTGTTTTCACAAAGATGTACAAAGGCGAGCGATAGACAGATACCCCTTCGCCTTTTCCCGAATATATTGGAAACTCAATCTAGGGCACGTGTTAGAAACTCATCTAACGTCCTGAACATTTGTCTAACACAGGGCCAATAGGGAGCGGTCCTGCCCAGACAAAAGACCTTAAAAAAGACCTAAATGAATACTGGTTTAAAGACAGGTTATGGTGAAACATGTACTATAGGCGTATTATGCTGAACCTGCCTAAGCCAGTTGTCGGTGTGTGTGTGTGTGTGTGTGTGTGTGTGTGTGTGTGTGTGTGTGTGTGTGTGTGTGTGTGTGTGTGTGTGTGTGTGTGTGTGTGTGTGTGTGTGTGACCAAGCTTAACCTAGCAAATGCCCTGTCCTTGCTAACGTAAAAATGTACTAACACATATTGTACACACTCGTCATAGCACTTTCAGCTGTGACTAATCTTTTTTTTTAAACTGATTATTCTTTTTAATTGATGGCAGCAACAGTTTCTCATTGTAATTCGTTTTTTTCTTTTATTTTTAATTGTAGTTTAGCTCGTGATTCTGTGGGCCAAGTCTTGATTATATAGTGAATACCAAAGATTTATTAATATTTATTGCTATAGATGTTCGGATGAGCTTCCCCCCCTCTAACGGCTATGGCTTCGGTCACGTTGATCGTCATTTGTTTCTGTTTATTGTTGTTGAGTGACTTTGATGTTTGTGTCTATTACCTAAGCCTGAAAGATTAATATTTATCAGCTTGGCACAGGTAAAGAAATTGTTATGACTGAAGTTTTATGGAAAAAGAGAGAAATTTAGACTCCTGTGTGGGGGGTTGGCGAACCTGGTCAGCCAAGACTTTTGTAGAAAATTTCGCAAAAATTCATTTAAACCTGATTGTGGTTTGCCCTCTATAGTATTATATTAAGAAGACATTGTTAAAATTAGAATCAAGATAACTGCAAGAGAAATTGATAAAAAAAAAACTTGTGTGCAATATATAAAAAAACAAACATCAACAACGGCTCCTCCTGGCCAGCACAAATGGCCGACTTTGGGACGACTTTTGGAGAGATAGTTAAGGTCGAAATGATAACAATTATGAAATATATTGGGTGTGTGAGGGAGAGTGGAGATGGGGGGGGGGCTCTCCATCAAAATAATTAATGGGGTTTAATTTCTGCACATGTATATACACGATATATATATTTAAGTTTTCTTTTTTGTGATGAAGTCGTGAGATTTCACATATTTATTCCTCCTATTCTTCCCCCGTCACCGTTAACCCCATTTATTCCCCCCTTCTTCTCCCCTCTCTTCCATCCATGCCGTACGTATATGTACACTGATGTATAATGTATAGTTGACACTGTAGACTTAATCAATAAAATGTTTTTTTTTTTTTTGGTTTATGATGATTTCAGTTCCCTCCTTTTTCAATACTCTATGGACGAAACAAAAGAAAAACAAACAAAGCAATAACGAAAGGATATAAAGATTAAAAGCCTCTTATGAGCGACAAGAACGTAGTAAGAGGATGATAACTAGATAAAACAATAAAGAGCGAGATAGAAAAGAACAATAAAAGAAGTTAGGATATCCATCCGGCATCCGCCATGACACTTTCATGTGCGGATGTGACGTCATGATCAGCTGTTTCGTGTTTACGTTTCTTGGAATGTCACGTGACACGAGACACGGATGACGAGTGGGTGGCAGTGACTCATTTCCTTTGTGATCTACGTTCTCTATCCCTCATTTCTCTTTCTCTCATTTCCATTTTTCTACGTGACTATCGTCTATCTTCTCTTCCTCTTTCTCTCGATCACTTTTTTTCTTTGTTTCTTTTTCTCTTCTGTTACACGAGTGAAGATCAGATGGTTTTCTTCGGCTACTTCTCTGTTCGTTTTTTTTTCTTTCTTTCTACGTTAATCTTTCTCTCCTCTCTGTCCCTCTCTTTGTGGCTCTCTCTCTCTCTCTCTCTCTCTTCTCTCTCTCTCTCTCTCTCTCTCTCTCTCTCTCTCTCTCTCTCTCTCTCTCTCTCTCTCTCTCTCTCTCTCTCTCTCTCTCTCTCTCTCTCTCACTCTCTCTCTCTCTCTCTCTTCTCTTGCTCTCACCCATTCATATTCCGTCTTTTCTATATATTTTCACTTTCCAGAAAAAAAATACGAGAAAAACTAAGAAAGAAAAATCAACGATAATCACCAACAGAAACAAATAACAACAAATAACGGTGATGATTTTTTTTCCAAACCTCGCCTCGACATTCAAAAAAAACAACATAAGAAAGAAAAGAAGAAGAAGAAGAAAAAAAAAAAATCCTGAAACCTGATACTCATATTCTTTGTCAAATTTCCTGTGTTGTATCTCCACATTTTCCGTTCTTTTTGTAATATGATTTTTGAGAAAAAAAATTCATTTATTTATTTCTTAATCATTGGTGAAGGATGATGCATTAATTATGCCTTTATTGTTATTATTTTTGTTATGTATATTTATTATTATTATTATTTATTATTATTATTATTATTATATTATTATTATTATTATTATTATTATTATTATATTATTATTATTATTATTATTATTTTATATATCATTTATTATTATTATTATTATTATTATTATTATTATTATTATTATTATTATTATTATTATATTATTATTATTATTATATTATTATTATTATTATTATATTATTATTATTATTATTATTATTATATTATTAATTATTATTATTTTATTATCATTATTATTATTATATTTATGTTATTATTATTATCATTATTATCATCGTCATCATTTCGTGATGATTCTTTGGTTCATATATATACATATATATATATATATATATATATATATATATACATATATATATAATATATATATATAATATATATATATATATATATATATATATATATATATATATATACATACATACATAAAAATATAAATATACATACATACATACATACATACATAGACACACATACACACACACGATGGTGATGTTTTTTGTCTTTTTATGCATCTTTTGTAGATGATGACTTCTATACACAGCGCGGTCCTCAAAACCTCAAAACGCGTCAAAAATAAAATGCTAAAATCAAAGCCAATAGTGACCATACTTTTGAGAGTTAAATATTAAGGTCAAAAAAAAGAAAAAGAAAGAGAGAGAGAGAGAGAGAGAGAGAGAGAGAGAGAGAGAGAGAGAGAGAGAGAGAGAGAGAGAGAGAGAGAGAGAGAGAGAGAGCGAGAGCGAGAGAGAAATTAGTGATATTCCAAATTACCTTTTATTTTATCGAGATTTTTTTTTCAGTCTCAATTTCTTAGCGTTTGTCTCTTCGACTAAATGTTTTCAGTATATCACAGAATATCAAGAAATGTATAAATAATTTAGTATTCAGATGATCAAGATTAGATTACACGAGTCGAAAGGTTTTTGCTTATTTTACTTATAAAAATCTTACATCATGTAAATAACAAATATGGACACACGGAGAATCTTACTTACAAACGGATTATTTATAAAGAAAATAGGTTATTTCAATTTTTTATTGATGCATTTATCTATTTGTTATCATCATCATTATTGTTATCACTGTAATTATTACCATTATTATGATTAATATTATTATCCTCATTATTATTATTCCTATTTCTATTATTATCATTATCATTACTATCAGTATCATGAATATTTTTGTCCTCATTTTTACAAATTTTATCATTATCAATTTTATAATAATTAATATCATCCTCATCCTCATTATTACTATCGCTATTATTGCTGTCATCATTATCGGTATTTATTATCATATTTACATACATACACCATCAACGCACGTTCATGTAGACACGTAATGTACACATGAAGTCATCCTAACTTCTGAAATACGCATAAGAATACAGTCATGCTATGTGCGCCAACATTCGTAGAATTATGAATATGTATGTGTGTTCGTGTATAAATATCCATTTTTTACTTTATTTTTCTTTATATTTTCTTCATTTCGTCATAGTCTCTCCGTTTTCCTTTTATTCTAGAATGATCTATATATTTGTCTTTAATTCTTAGAGATGATTCACCATTTTCAATATATATTTCCCTCCTCTTGGCTTTTTATCAACGTATATATGAAAAGGAGAGAGAAAAAATCGTTTTCTTTTACAAAACCTTCCCCCCCTTTCGCCAGGTGGGGAGGAGGAAAGGGAAAAAGGAAAAAGGGGGGAAGGGGGGGAGGGAAAAGAGAGAAAGAGAGAGGGACAGAGGGAGAAAAAAGGACAAAAAAATCAATACAGCTTCATATATATGCGTCGTGCAGCGAGGGGAAATAAGCCCCGCCCACCTTGTTGACGAGGTTGGCGCTGATTGGTTGCCGTTCGTGCGATGGGCGGGGCTTCAGGCACTCTCCCCTTCTCGTATGTCCGTTAAAGTTGGATGGCGAATGTATTCATTACATATTTATGCTCTTCTAAAAAAAAGGGAGGAATTTCTCTTCCCTTCTCTCTCCCTTCCACGTTCTTTCTTCCTTGTCATCTCCTCCTTTCGCGATCTTATGGATTTTCTTCTTCCATTTTTATCATTAATTATATCCCCTTATCGTTGCCTGCTTTTATTTCTGCATCGTCTTTGTCGAATAATTCGTTCTTCAATCGGGGGAAGGGGGGGGGGTATTTGTGACGTCATATCCGGGGAACTGAAGGGGGATGCTGTATCTCTCTTTGATCTCGGCTCCCCTCGCCCCCCCCCCCTTAGCATCACTCTCGCATATTGCGCCCTCTGCTCTCTCTCTCTCTCGTTCTCTCTTTCTCTCTCTCTCTTTCTTTCTTTCTTCTTTCTTCTTCTTTTCTCTCTCTCTCTCTCTCTCTCTCTCTCTCTCTCTCTCTCTCTCTCTCTCTCTCTCTCTCTCTCTCTCTCTCTCTCTCTCTTTCTCTATCTCTCTTCTCTGTTTGTCTCTGCCTCTGTCTGTCTGTCTATTTGTCTTTCTGTATTTCTCTCTGTTTGTCTGTCTGTCTGTCTCTATCTCTCTCTCTTTCTCTGTCTGTCTCTGCCTCTGTCTGTCTCTCTGTCTGTCTGTCTGTCTGTCTCTCTCTTTCTTTCTTTCTTTCTTTGTCTGTCTCTGTCTGTCTGTCTCACTCTCTCTCTATCTCTTTCTCTCTCTTTCTCAGTCTGTCTCTGCCTCTGTCTCTGTCTGTCTGTCTGTCTGCCTGTCTCTCTCTCTCTCTCTCTTTCTCTCTCTCTTGTCTCTCTCTCTCTTTGTCTCTCTATCTCTCTCTCTCTCTCTCTCTCTCTCTCTCTCTCTCTCTCTCTCTCTCTCTCTCTCTCTCTCTCTCTCTCTCTTCCTCTCTCTCTCTCTCTTCCTCTCTCTCTTTCTCTTCTCTCTCTCTCTCTCTCTCTCTCTCTCTCTCTCTCTCTCTCTTCTCTCTCTCTCTCTCTCTCTCTCTCTCTCTCTCTCTCTCTCTCTCTCTCTCTCTCTCTCTCCCTCTCCCTCTGTTGCTCTATCTATGTCTCTTTCTCTCTCTCTTTCTGTCTGTCTATCTCTGCTTTTCTCTTTCCGTCTCTCACAAAGACCATCTCCCTCTTTCCTTTCCTTGTATCCATCTTTCTCTTCATTCTTAATCGCATTTTATCCCTTTTGACATCATTTTGTACAAAAATCACGAGTGACATCACAATAACTGACAACACTGCCAACATCATGACCACGAGCTACGTAGATATCTCTGGAAAGGACTGACACCACTTTATGTACGACTGCCGTGATTGACAACACGAGCGGGACTGACAACAACGCTTTCTTGTGAAATATCGCGAATGACAACATCATTTTCGGTTATAGAGTGCTATTAACAACACCATTTTCTCGATAACAACCAGATTGGTGATATTATTTTTTCCAACCAACAAACAAACTTCCTTCCAAACGTCTCTTACAAAAACAACGAAAATTAACGGACCTGACAAAACCACCCCATTTTCCCCCAACATGAAACGAGGGGACTGACAAACAACAAACCACCCCCATTTTTCCCAACCAAAAACACAAACTTTCTCTTTCCCAAAAAACACCCCATTTTTTCCCGAACCATTGAACGGAGGACTTGACAAAAAAAAACCCCAACCAAACCCCACCCATTTTTTTCCCCCCAAACAAACCCCCCACAAAAAAAACTTCTTCCCCAAAACACCCCCCAATTTTTTTTTTTTAAAAAAAAAAAAT
>NW_020869822.1:1015905-1018405 GCF_003789085.1 Penaeus vannamei | reverse complement strand
ATTAGTTATATACTGATACAACAGGTGTAGGTGGGAGATAGATGGGGCTGATAACAAATGGAGATAGAGAGGGGATGAACACGATAGGAGAGGAAGTTAGAATGGGGGGGGGCGGGGGAGATTTAGGATAGAGACACGCGGAGAAGAAAGGAAGGGAGGGGAGGGGGAGAGGGGGAAAGATACGATAAAGACGGAAGAAGGAAAGAAAGAAAGAAGGGAAGAAAGAAAGAAGAAGAAAAAGAAGAAAAAAGAATGAAGAGAATAAAACGGAAATAAAGACACGCGATAAGAAACACTAAAAAATGAATTGGAAGTGAAGAGAGGGCAAGAGACAAGAAGAGTGGAAGGAGAAATAGACAAGAGAAAGAGAAGAAGGTGGAGGTTCGCGGTCAAGAATTATCTGGAGAATCTTGGGAAGACGCTCGCACGGTCTGAGAATACTGTCTATCTGTCTGTCTATCTTCTGTCTTTCTCTCTTCCTTTCGTTCTCTTCTTTCCTCCTTTCTTTCTATTTCTTCTTTCCCTATTTTTTTTCTCACCTCTCTGTATCTCTTTTTCTCTTTCTCTTTCTCATTTCCTCTTTCTCTTCTCTTTCTCTCTCCTTCTCTCTCTTCTCCCCTCTTCTCTCTCTCTCCTCTTCTCTCTCTCCTCTCTCTCTCTCTCTCTTTCTCTCTCTCTCTCTCTCTCTCTCTCTCTCTCTCTCTCTCTCTCTCTCTCTCTCTCTCTCTCTCTCTCTCTCTCCTCTCTCTCTCTCTCTCTCTCTCTTCTTCTCTCCTCCTTCTCTCTCTCTCTCTCTCTCTCCTCTCTCTCTCTCTCTCTCTCTCTTCTCCTCTCTCTCTCTCTCCTCTCTCTCTCTTCTCTCTTCTCCTTTTAATCTCTTTCTCTTAAATCTCTCTCTCTTCTGTCTCTCTTTTGTTATATTATTATCATTATTACTTATTATTATTTCTATTATCATATTATTATTATATATTATTACTTGTTTAATTACTTGTTTTGTCATCAATTAGTTTGTTTTTTCATTAATTCATCAAAATTTTCCCTTCTTTCTCATCTCTTCATTTGTTTCTTCGCGTATTCACCTATTCATCCATTTTTTCCTCATTTTTTTGGGGGGGGGGGGAGATTGTTTTCTGTTTTGTTGTTTCGTTTTTTTTTTTTTTGGGGGGGGAGTTGTTTGTTTGTTTTGGGTGGGATTTTGATGGGGGTTTTGGTGGGGTGTGGGGGTTGGGGGGGAAGGGGAGTTTGATCTCTTTTCTCTTTTTCCTTTCTCTTTGTTCTCTTCTTGCGTCCTGTCTCTCTCTATCTATTTATCTAATCTATCTGTCTATCTATCTATCTGATCGTGTCTCTATCTATAACATATCTCTCTCCCCCTCTCCCTCCTTCCCTCACTCCCTTCTCCCCCTTCCTCCCCCCTTCCCCCTCACCATCCCTCCCCTCTCCATCCCTCCCTCTCCCCCCTTCCCCATCCCCTTCCCCCTCCCTCCCTTCCCTCCCTCCCCTCACCCTCCATCCTTCCCTCTCTCCCATCCCTCCTCCCCTTCCCCCCCTCCCTCTCCATCCCCTCCTTCCCTCCCCCCTCCCTCTTCCCCTCTCCCCCACCTTCCCCCTTCCTTCCCTCTCTCATCCCTCTCTCTCCCTCCTCCCTCCCTCTCCCTCACGACCACTGGAATATTCAGCCCAAACACTAAATACAATTACAGACTGAATTCCGAAACGACAAAAAATCGCGGCACAAGTTCCTTCGGTCACGAGCACGCCCCAGAGAACAGACTGCTCGGGGGCATCTTGTTCTCCTTCTTCAGTTCTTCGGCTTCTTGTTCGTTGTTCGTTTGTTCTTCGGTTTCTTCTTTTTTTTTTTTTTTTTTTTTTTCTAGTTTTTTTTTCTTCGTCTTCTTTTTCTTCTTCGTGTTTTTCTCTTCTTTGGGTTTTTTTTCATTCTTCTTCTTCTCTTTCTGTCTTCGTTCTTCTTCTTAACGTCTCTTCCTATTGTCTCCTTTTTTTCTTCTTTCTTTTTCCTCTTCTTTTTTTCTTTTTTGCGATATAGATTTCGTTTTTTTCAAATATTTTTTTTTTCCCTCTAATTCTCTCTTTGATTCTGTCTCTCACTCATTTTTTCTAATTCTTTTTTGTCTCTTCATTCCTTCTTCGTTTCGATATCAACCACCTGCCTGGAAGCCATAAAGGAAGGAGAGAGAGAGAGAGAGAGAGAGAGAGAGAGAGAGAGAGAGAGAGAGAGAGAGAGAGAGAGAGAGAGAGAGAGAGAGAGAGAGAGAGAGAGAGAGAGAAAGAGAAAAAAAAAGAAAGAGAAAGAGAGAAAGAAGCAAACAGACAGCCAAGCAGAGACAAAAACCATCCTTTAGACAAGCCAGAAAGAAAGAGAGGAAAGAGAGAGAAACGAAAGAAGAGAGAGAGAGACAGAGAGAGAGACGAAGAAGAGAGAGAGAGAGAGAGAGAGAGAGAGAGAGAGAGAGACAGAGAGAGACGAAGGAAAATT
>NW_020869822.1:976093-978593 GCF_003789085.1 Penaeus vannamei | reverse complement strand
GTATGCCGCAGATACCAGCTGCTTTACCACACTTCAGCTTGGAAATCGCCCCCTAACTTCAGTTAGGGAGGGAGGGTCCTCACTGATAGGTGGATCCGGCAGCGGGATCTCGACACTACCCATCCAAGTTATCTGTTGGTGGGTCAACCTGGTACAGCTGCTCAAAATACTCAGCCCAACGTTCCCGCACCGCAACAGGATCTGAAACGATCTGACCACTTACTGAGCGAACTGCTGTCACCTGAAGAGGGCTTGGAGTTCAGCTTTCTCAGGGCTTGGTATGCAGGACGAAGGTCATTTACTAAGAAATGGCCTTCTACCTCCTCTGCAAGACTCCTAATAAACTGTTCCTTGTCCCTTCTTAACAGGGACCGAGTTCTGTGCACATGAGAACGGTGCAATTCCCGATCCCCTGTCAGACGAGCCGCACGACATGCATCTGTGGCTTCCAGTGTCTCCTGCGAGATGGAATTCTGTACTGCTCTCGGGCACACCAATCGTATCTTGAGCTGCATCAAGCGTTTCACGCTTAAAAGGTATCCCACAGAAGAACAGGGTCTGTCAGACTGCCAAGCACTGCGAAAACGATCAGAGATTGCCTCAGCAAACCCGCGGGCACACTCCCCCTCCCTCAGCCTGTCCAAATGAAACACCCTAGGGTGATCATTTGACCGCTGGGGGGTTTTTGAAGTGGACCGGAGGGTAGCCACAACCAATCTATGGTCAGTACCACAGAACTCAGCACTCCTGTACACCCTGCAATTCTGAAGGATCCTCCAACGAGTGCTAACAAGTATGTGGTCGATCTCCTTGGCTGCGTTAACCGCATCACTGTACCATGTCCAGCGATGTGGGTCTGGGTGCTGGTACCAGAAGCCAGAAATCCTCAATTTCTGGGACCTAGCAAAGTCCCGGAAAAGGAGGCTATTCTCGCTACCGGCATCAGCTCCTGAACCATGGGGACCGACAGACATCTCATAGGCAGCTCGATCACAGCCCGATACCGCATTGAAGTCGCCCAGAACAATGCGAATATCTCGTCGGGGACATCTGTCTACCACAGATGTAAGTTTGGAGTAGAACATCTCTTTCACGTCAAGTTTACAAACATCGGTAGGAGCGTACACAGCAATAAGCGACATGAAGCCAAAAGATAGCTTCAATCTCAATACCATTATACGCTCATCAACAGGAGTAACCTCTAATACCGAGGGCTGGAGTCTGCTGGAGATGGCAATGGCTACTCCCTGGAGATGGTGGCCATCGCTGCGGCCCGACCAGTAATAGGTGTAGCCACCTACACAGGTCATGCCGCTGCCAGGCCTCCTCACCTCCAAGAGAGCAGCCACCTCAACTCTCAACCTCCCCAGTTCCCTCGACAGTAGAGGCAACCGATCATCCTGACGCAAAGAACGGACGTTCCAAGCCTCCACCCTGACTTCCTGCCTAAGGTTCAGCCTCTGGCAGTCGCTCCGAGTGGATGCCACCTCTGCCACCCCCACCGACGCTGCCCCATATAAAAGGGGGTGGCGGGCTGCGTGCCCCATCATCCACCTGTGGGGTTCCTGAGGGCTTTCCCCCACAAGCTTCACTCTGGGCTGGCGGCCACCAGAGCGCAGGTGAGACGGGTAGTTCCCGTTCCCAGCCTGCGCTCCAGCAGTCCCCCTCCCAGCAGTCGCCCTCCCAGCAGGGCCCACAGTCCGCCTCACTTGCTGGATGGGAGGGACTTTTCCCCTCCTCCCAGCCTTTCCATTTAATTGTGCACTGCCGATTGGTTTATATCTGGGGGAGGAGGACTGGCAAGGCCCACCTCCCCCGAGCCTCCCATTAACCCCAGGGGGCTAAGGGGCAGGAGTTGGTACAGGGCCAGGGCGTGTCTACACGCCGGTGGGCCATGGCCCTGAACCGCTGGGGCCTCCTGCTGCTCCGAGATCCCCCTCAGTTTAGCCTGGAACCGCAGGGTACCCAGTTTCCATGGGCGGCCACGAGGAAACACTGCAGGGAGTCTCGATGATGGAGAGGCTATGCACTGGCAGGGGGAGGCTTATGCAGAGCTGCTCACTTTTTCGCACGAGGCTAGCCAGCAGTGGCAGCTGTAAGCGATAAGGAATGCAGAAGCTCTTAACACTAACTAGACTAACACTCAATCACTTCACACCACCCTGCGCATGAAGCACCTCCCATATATATATATATATATATATATATATTATATATATAATATATTATATATATAATTACATATATATATAATAAATACATATATAACATATATACAGATATATATATATATACATATATATATATAATATGATATAGGTATATTAATATCATATNGAAGGTAAACGTGAAACAGAAGATAAATGAAAAAAAGAAAACGAAAAAGAAAAAGATTAAGAATAGGAAAGGAGTAAAAATTAAGAAATCAAACAATAAGCATATGAATATAACAAAAACAAGCAAACGAAAAATGAAAGAAGGACACAGAGAAGAAAGATGA
>NW_020869822.1:946093-951093 GCF_003789085.1 Penaeus vannamei | reverse complement strand
GGAGAGAGCAAGGGAGTAGGAGGGAAACAAGGAGGAGAGAGCGGGGAAGGAGGAGAGAAAAAAAGAGGAGAGAGTAGGGAAGGAGGAGAGAGCAAGGAAGTAGGGAGAGAACAAGGAGGAGAGAGCGGGAAGGAGGAGAGAAAAAAAGAGAGGAGTAGGAAGGAGGAGAGAGCAAGGAAGTAGGAGGGAAACAAGGAGGAGAGAGCAATGAGAGAACGTGAAAAAAAGAGGAGAGAGTAGGAAAGGGGGAGAAAATGAGAAAAAAGGAGGAGAGAGGGAAGGAGAGAGAGGAGAGAGCAGGGAAGGAAGAGAGAGCGGGGGAAAAGGGAAAGGGAAGGGGAATTGGCCGGGGAAGAAGCAAGAGCTTTGGGTGTGCATCTTGTATGTGGTTTAAGGGCTTTATTCGCTTTAGATATTCATAAAGCTATTTATATTTCATATCTTTTTCCTATTGTCCTGTTTGTAACTTGATTTCATGCTCGTGTTTTTTATGCCCTTTATCTATCAGATTACTTTGCCGTTGTGGGTACGTTTGTCTGTATCTCGATTCAATTTATCATTTATCCTTTATTTACTAACTTTAAACCTTTTTTCACATTTTGCTACATTTACATAGTTTTATATTGACAACGTATTCATATATCAATTTATTTTTCTCCCTTTTCTTCATCTACCTATTACTATTCATTTTTCAAGAGAAATGTTTAATTATTACTTTCTTCAATGGCGTCAAAAGATACTTCGTGCCCTTAAAATTTTCATTATGTTATTATTCAGACAATTAACTCAATATATAGTATCAATATATATAATAAAAATTATATTCATAACAATAAAATCGTAAACTTAATTATAACAAAGATGTCATAATTGCATTGAGATCACTACTACTATTAATGACAATGATAATGATGATGATGATGATAATGACAATATTGACTATGACAACGATTATGGTAATGGCAATGATGGTAATCATAACAACAATAATAGTGATAGTAATGATGAAAATGGTAATGATGATAATGATGAAAAGTATGATAACTAATCAATATTTTTCTTATTATCATTATTATTACTATTATCATCATTGTCAATTTCATTATCATCATTATCATTATATCATTATTATCATCATTATTATTATAATTATTATCATTATTATTATTATCATTATAACTATTATTATTATTACTATTATTACTACTATCATTATTATTATTATTGTTGTTGTTGTTGTTGTTGTTGCTGTTGTTGTTATCACTATGATCATTATCGTCATTAATGATACTATCTTTATTATTATCATCATTATGATTATTATCATTACTATTATAATCATTATCATCATTATTGTTATTGTTGCTATTAGTGTTATTAACATCATTAACATTACTAGCATTATTGTCATTCTTATTATCATTGTTATCATTACTATCATTATCATTATTATTGTTTCAATTATCATTATTATTATCATTATTACTACTATTATTATCATTAAGAATAAAAATAATATTGTTATTATTAGCATTGGTATTCGCATTAGCAATAATATTTCGAATAAAACCCTCCAGTCTATAATTTCACGATTATATTCTTCTTTATTAATCCTTTCTTCTTCTCTTTTTATTCTCTATCTCCCTTTTTTCGTCAATTTTTTTTTGCTCTGATGAATGTTCTTCTTTTATCTTGTGTGCATTTCTTTTCATCAAAGATTTTTCCTTTTCTTACATTTCTATATCCTATTCGTAAGTTCCCACAATCCTCTTTATCGGGGTTTTAGTCTATTCTTCATATTTATCATTTTAGTTCCATTATTCACCTTTTTTTTCTTTCTTTCTCTTTTTCTTCTTTTTCGTTTCCGTCTTATCGCGTTTTGTTTTCTTCCCATTTCCGTCGTTCTGTCTACGCGTTTGCTGTTGCCTATTCTCGTTTTCTTTTTGTTGTCTTTTCGTTTTCTGTTTTCTCTTCCAATTTTCTTTTCTCTCGTTTTTTGTTTACTCAATATTCTTCATCTTGCCTTCTCGTTTTCTTATGCTTCTCATTTCACGCTTTCTGTTTTCTCTTTCCATTTTTTCTTCATCCTCTCTTCTCGTTTTCTGTTTTCTTTTTCCATTTTCGTCGATCTGTCTACTGTTTTCTGTCCCCATTTTTTGGTCTTTTTTTCTCTTTTCTGTTTTCTCTTTTTATTTTCTTCATTCTGTTTTCTCTAAATCTGTCACCCTTCTTCCCGTTTTCTGTTTTCTTTCCCATTTTCTTCTTTCTGTTTTCTCGTTTTCTGTTGCCTCACTTTTCGTTTTCTGTTTTCCCTTCGCCTTTTCTGCTTCCTCCCATCTTTCGCACTTTCTCCTCTCATTCTTCTCCTTCTTATTTTCCTTTCCCTATCGTCTCCTCTTCTCATTCCTGTTATTTTCTCTATCTTTCCCCTTTTCAATCTTTCTTTTTCCTTGTCTCTTCTTTATTCTCTTTTTCCTCCCATTTCCACTTATATTCTCTTCTGCCTTCTCGTCTCTTCTCACAGCTCCTCTCCTTTAGTCTCCTCTTCTTCCTTCCATTTTACTTTCCTTTCTATTTTTTCTTATATTTTTCTTATTATTCCTCTCTTCTTCCATTCTTATCCCACTTCCAACTGTCTCATATTTTATTCACCTTTCCCTCGCTGCCATTTTCTCTTCTTTCTTATTTTGTTTCTCCTTCTTTCTTTTATCTCCCTCTTGCCTTTCTCTCTTTTGCTTATCTTTCTGTTTTTCTTTCTTTCTTACTTTCTACTTTCTTCATTTATCTATCAATGAATATATTCAACTATTTACTCACCTATTCTTTAGTTTATGAATTTATGAATTCCTTTACTAATGCTCCGTTTCTTTCAATTTCCTCTTTATTACTTTTCCAGTGTCTCTATTCTCTCTCTCTCTCTCTCTCTCTCTCTCTCTTCTCTCTCTCTCTCTCTCTCTCTCTCTCTCTCTCTCTCTCTCTCTCTTTCTCTCTCTCTCTCTCTCTCTCTCTCTATATATATCCTCTCTCCTATCTCTCTCTATCTCTCTATCTCTCTCCTCCCCCTCTCTCTCTCTCTCTCTCTCTCTCTCTCTCTCTCTCTCTCTCTCTCTCTCTCTCTCTCTCTCTCGTCTCTCTCCTCTCTCTCTCTCTCTCTCTCTCTCTCTTCTCTCTTCTCTCTCCCTCCCTCCCCCCTCTCCCTCTCTCTCTCGCTCTCCTCCCTCTCTCCCTCTCTCTCCGGCCTCTCTCCCTCTCTCTCTCTCTCTCGAGAGAAGAAAGGAAAGGTGAACAGAGCGCTGGAAAGATGAAAATGTACATATTTATCTTCCTTTCGATATGAACGATCTTTTTTGGAAAACTTCAGATATTCTCGCACGGAAATGAGAATAATAATGATAATAAGGATGATAATAACAGTAATAAACGTGATGGTGATTATGATAATAGTAATGATAATGATAATAAATGAAATAATGATAATAATGGTGATAATGATAATAATAATAATGACAATGATAATATCAATGACAGTAATAACGATAATGATAATAATAATGAGGATAACGTTAGATAATGACAATGTTAACGATACTAATAGTAATAATATGATAAAGGAAATAGTGATGAGGATAGTAATAACAACAATAATGATAGTAATGAACAGTAATGATTAAAAGGAGAAGGATACTCCTGCAGATCATAATTATGATGATAATGGTAATGATAGTAATAGTAATTTTGATAATAATAATGATAGTAATAATGATGATGATAATAACAATAATAAAGATGATTATAATGATAATAATAATAATAATGATAATGATAATGTGAATAATCATTATCATTATGATAATGGTAATTATGATTATGCTTACTCCTATTTACGAATAAGTAAATAGGAGTATATAGCTGAACATATTCATAGTAGAAGACAGAGATACAGTAATGATAATTATGATGATAAGAATAAGAATAAGAATGGTATTAGCAATAATGATAACAATGATGATAATGATAATGATAGTAAAAAACAATAAATAATAACGATATGATGATAATGATATAATAGATATAATTAGAAATAATAATGAAAATGATTATTATCATTATAACTATTATCATTATTATAGAAATGAAAATGATATTAACATTAATGATAATGATAATAATGATGAAAATAATAAAGATGAAAAATGATAATAATAATAACAATAATAATAATAATAATAATAGTAATAACAACGGTAATGATGATATGAAAAATAAAGATTATAATGATAGCAATAAAAGTAATGATAAAGATTAGAATAATAATGATGATAATAATGGTGATGAAATAATAATAATGATGGTAATAACAATAATGAGGATAATATCATATTAACAATGATAATGATGGTGAAAACAATGATAAAAACAATACCAAGAATTCATGATAATTATAGTATATGATAATGATGATGATGATAAGGATAATAATGATAGTAGTAGTAATAATAATAATGATAACAAAGATCATAATGATGATAATGATAATGCAATATATAATGTAATGATAATGGTATATGATAATGATAATAATATTAACAATAATAATGATAATGATGATAATGAATATGATAATAAGGGTGATAATAATGATAATAATAATAGTAATAATTATATTGATAATATTTATAACATCAGTGCAAATACAATGTCATGTATAACCTCAGATATTGAAATATTTTATCTTTATCACTAATATCATTTTGAAAATCATCAGACTACCATTGGAACAAGGATGATGATGATGATGTACTGTGATTAATGATAGCAGTGATAATAACTACTCCGACGATTAGAATTAACGATAATGGCGGTATAGATGTAATCAGGGAAATGATAATAATGAAGATGACAATAATGATAATAATGAAATAATGAAGATGACAATAATGATACAATGAAGATGACGATAATGATATAATGATGATGACATAAAATGAATAGAATAAGAA
>NW_020869822.1:933593-938593 GCF_003789085.1 Penaeus vannamei | reverse complement strand
TAGTCATGCATATCCCTTTGCTTCTAGGATGAGGCGGATGGTGTTATTAGATTATATGTTCTAAAGCAATGGCCCAAAGACACATCCCTGAGGAACACCAGTTCAGAGAGGGATTCCTTGGGATGATATACCATTGATAACCACAAGATGTCGTCCTGAAAGACATTTGCCAAGAAAACTGAGGATTTTACCTGCAAGACTACTTCTTGCGTCTTGTTCGTTCTTCTTTTCTTTATCTTTTTTTCTTCCCTTTCCTCTTCGTCTGCTTCTTCTCCTTTTCTTTCCATTTGTATTTTCCAGCTTGGCCTCTGACGTCATAGGAAGCATTAGTCAGTCAGGGAGAAAATTAACCTCATTACGACACCACTTTGAGTGAAACTCAATAAGACAGGGAGTTAAGAAGAATGAGGAAGGAAAAAGGAAGAGAGAAAAAAAAAAAGAAAGATTAAGAGAGAAAGAAGGAGAGGAAACAGAAGAAAGAGAGGAGAAGGCGGAGAGTTAAGGAGGAATGCCACACGAGAGATAACAAGAAAGAGAGAGAGGGGGGGGGGAGAGAGGGTTGGGGGAAGAGAGAAATACATCCCCCACCTGCCTTATTCCATCCCCCTCCCCCCCTCACTCGTCCCAAGCACCTTAAGGCCCCCCATCAGCCTACCCACTCTCCTCCTGCATTACCCCCTCCCCCCATCCCACCTCCTACCTTTCTCCTTCCCATGTCCATGCCCCCGAAGCTATGCCCAATCCACTTCACCCTCTCCCTCTATCAACCCTTCCCTCCCCTTCTCTTACCCAGAATACACCCCCCCCCTCCCACCTCTCCCACATCCCCCTCCCCCACTCATCCCCCTCTCTCCCTTCCTTTCATACATAACCTCCTGAAATACCCTCCCCTAATGTATTCCCTCCCCCACTCCCCCCCCTATTTTTCCTGAAACAGTTCCCCAACCTCCTTATCCCCTTACCTCCCCTCCCTTCTTCCCTCACTCATCCCACCCCCATGAAACACCACCTATCCTCCTGACACCCCCCCTCCCTCCTTCCCCTCACTCACCCCAACCCTGTAAAACTGCCCTTTATCCATTTTGCTTCCTATTTCTCTCCTCCCTTCCCCTCTCCCTCTTCCCCCTCCCCCTGATAAAACCCACTGTCCCCTTCCTCCGTCTCTCCCCCCTCCCTCCTTCATCCTCCTTGCTCCTCCTCCCCCGCGCAACCTCCTAACCTCCTCCCTCTTCCCTCCTTCCCGTTCCCCCTCCCCCCTCCCCCCCACACGCAACCTCCTTACCTCTCCCCCTTCCCCTCCCTCTTCCCCCTTCCCCTTCAAGCGCAACCTCCTTACCTCCTTCCTCCCTCTCCCCTTTCCCCTTCCCTCTTTCCCCCCTCTCCCCTTCCCCTTCCCCTCAAGCACACCTCCTTACCTCTCCCCTCCCTCTCCCCCTCCCTCAAGCACAACCTCTTACCTCTTTCCCCCTCGCCCCCTTCCCCTCCCCTCAAGCGCAACCTCCTTACCTCTCCCTCCCTCTCCCCCTTCCCCTCACAACCTCCTTACCTCCTTCCTCCCTCTCCCTTTTCCCTTCCCCTCTTTCCCCCTCTCCCCCTTCCCCTTCCCCCCACGGGCAACCTCCTTACCTCTCCCCTCCCTCGCCCCCTTCCCCTTCCCCTCAAGCGCAACCTCCTTACCTCCTTCCTCCCTCTCCCCCTCCCCTCCCCCCCCCCGCGCAATAATTGTTTTTGGCGGGAGCGATCCGGTTCCTTCGAGACTCCTGTGAAGATAAACTCTGTAAGAAGATTAGAAACACGGGGAAATTACCACAAGCCGATTCCCCGCGGTAGGGATCCAGATTATCTGTGGGCTGCCTCGTCTCTCTCTTTTCTCTCCCTCTCTCTCTTTCTCTCTGTCTCTCTCTCTCTCTCCCTCTCTCTCTATTTCTCTCTTTCTCTCTCTCTGTTTTCTTTCGTCATTTCTCTCTATTTCTTTTTCTCTCTTGTTTTTTTTCTTGTTTTTTCCCTCTTTGTATCTACAAATCGCTTTGTCTTTTTCTCTAAATTTATTTCTTATCTTTATTTTTTCTCTTTGGATCGCTCAAACTCTCTCTCTTACTCTCTCTGCCTCTCTCTCTCTCTCTCTCTCTCTCTCTCTCTCTCTCTCTCTCTCTCTCTATATATTATATATATATATATATATATATATATATATATATATATATATATATATATATATATATATATATATATATAATTATATATATGTCGGGTCTTCGGGGATGTCGCCGCCGTGGCCGAAGTGGCAGGCTGACCCGCGCCTGATGAGGAGGGCGTCCAATCAGACCAGGAGGCGCTGCAAAATACAACTCAAAATTATTTGAGGGAGGCCTGACTCCTGCAGTGAAACGAATGTGTGTGTATATATATATATATATATATATATATATATATATATATATATATATAATATATATATATATATATATATATATATATATATATATGCATATATATATATATATATATATATATATATATATATATATATATATATATATATATATATATGTATATATATATATATATATATATATATATATATATATATATATATATATATATATATATATATATATATATATATATATATATATATCTTGGGATCTTTTAGCTTTCAACATTCAATGCCACTAACAGTGTACATTATGCACGACATATTGCAAATCTCTAGGCAGAAAAATGCACAACTGGTGATACAAAGCTTCAAAAAGTCTTCGATTGACTCAAATTTGGGAAACTGCTCTCGAGTTACCATAGTTAAATGTGGCGTAAGCTGTCCGTAGAGTTTAGTTGGAGACACGCCAAAAGAGATTAGCTGCCGGTTTGTTTAGATTGTGCGAGGTACAACCTAATGAACGTTCACTATGTGCAGTTATATATACGCATAAATGAATGCATATTTATTAGTGTAGACATTTATATGTACTGGATAGATAGATAGATAAATGTATAGCTATCAGAGAGATAAAATGATGTGTTTAATCGTTTATTATGCTATCTACTACTACATCATCATCCATTATTGTTATACTGTTATTATCAATACCATTATAATTATCACCATTATCATAATTATGATTATCCTAAGCTCATCGTTTATTTCCANTATATAAATATATATAATATATATAGTTATATATATATATATGTATATATATATTTATATATAATATATATTATATATATATATATATATATATATATATACCATATATATATATACATATGTATTGTATAGTATAGTATGTATGTATATATTTTATTATATATATATATATATATATATATATATATATACATCATATATATACATATAATATTCATATATATTAATATATATTTCTTTCCTGCGGAGGGGGGCGAGTAATAAAGAAATTACTAGTCAAATGCAGTCTGTGATAACGACAAGACCATTTGTTGAAACAGCAATGTTTATCAATAAAAAAATTAAAGTGAACAAACCAATAAAGTCCCTCTGATTCTACTAATCAATGTGCTTCTTTCCTATCGTAAAATGCTTGAATGTCATATTACGTGGAAACAATCATATCAAATCACGTCTATTTGTTGACAGCTTATATATTTACTCTTGATTCTAGTTTCCTGTTGATATGATTGTTTGCGAAAGATTACTGAGATCGGATAATTTCGTTAGTTATTTGATGTTATTTGATGTCACGAGTTTTGTTTATTTAAATTGATATAGATATTATGAAATGGAGAATGGAGGGAAGGGAAGGAAGAAGAGAAAGATAAAGAGTGAGAGCGAGTGAGAGAGAGAGAATGTGTGTGTGTGTGTGTGTGTGTGTGTGTGTGTGTGTGTGTGTGTGTGTGTGGTGTGTGTGTGTGAGAGAGAGAGAGAGAGAGAGAGAGAGAGAGAGAGAGAGAGAGAGAGGAGAGAGAGAGAGAGAGAGAGAGAGAGAGAGAGAGAGAGAGAGAGAGAGAGAGAGAGAGAGAGAGAGAGAGAGAGATGAGAGAGAGAGAGAGAGAGAGAGAGAGAGAGAGAGAGAGAGAGAGAGAGAAGAGAGAGAGAGAGAGAGAGAGAGAGAGAGAGAGAGAGAGAGAGAGAGAGAGAGAGAGAGAGAAAGAGAGATTACGAAAGAGAGACAGAGAGAAAAGAGTAACACGGATATAAACAGTATAAATATATAAATCGATATATTGACTTTGTATTCGAATAAAGCATTAAATAGCTTCTAATATACAACGGAGCGTAATCTGGCAAACAAAAGAGAAATGTACCGTATATGTATTTTATCTACTGAATGAGTAACATTTTTCACTTACCTTTAATATCCGGATAGCGTAGGGATATAAATGTGTAATTACCTTGGCTGAAAATTTACATAAAGAAAGTTAAAGAGAATATTGTCCAAATAAACTGGCGAAAACAAGCGAGTGTGTTCTGAGAGTCGGAGTTGAAAAGACAAAAAATAAAAAAAGTTGTTGTCGCGTAACTTTTGTATATATCTTATCATTTTACTGTCGATATTAAAATCATACCAAGGAGAATTTTGATTGAGATTGCTGTATACATGAAGGCATGTATTTAGGTTCAACAGACTTACTGAAGCTTAATTCTATTTCTAACAGGAAAAGCCAATAGAGTCTCGTTTTCTATCATGGTAGGGCTGGCTCAACCATTTTCTGTGAAATTTTCTGGGAGACTTGCGCTATTTTCGGTGGTAAAATAGATATTCTTCTATCGACGTCATACTACATTATTCTGGCTTCCTAGGAGTGTGAAGATCAATTTCACTAAAAGATAAACTATGTAATAGCGATCTAATACCTGCTTGCAAAAGAGAAAAGATTCATGCTTCATCTAAAAACATGGTCTATAAATTCATGCGCTAGCTTTTATATCTATCTTCTCACCAAAAAAGATATCTGTTTCGTCTCGATCTACGATGCAATGTCACTATCAACTCTCTAATGTTTCCAGGCATTTTTATCTA
>NW_020869822.1:923593-928593 GCF_003789085.1 Penaeus vannamei | reverse complement strand
TTCATTTTGGGCGAGATCGATCACTTCCTGCCCTCCTTCGCCATATGGGTCCTCGTCTTGGGAGAAATATTCCTCCATTTTCTCTCCCCTTTTCTCTCTTTTCTTCCCCCTTCCTCTCATAAATCTGTTTCGTCTCTCTAGCGTGTCCTGGCTTTCACACTCTCTTTTCCTTCTCTTTACGTCTATCCTCTTACCTTCTATCCTTCTCACTTATTCGTATTTTTTTTTTACGTTCTGTCTCTTTCCCTCCCCCTTCCTTCCTCTCCTATCTCTTTACTTAAATCCCCCACCATCTCTACTCACACCTCCCTTTCTTCATCCCCCTCCCTTCCTTCCTCCCCTATCTATTTACCTAAATCCCCCACCCTCTCTACTCACACCTCCTCCTTTCTCTAACTCCCCTTCCTTTCCTTAATCCCTTTCTTTCTCCGTTCCCTTTCTCTCTCCTCTCTCCCTTAAGCTCCCCCCTACCCTCCCTTTCCCATTAAGATTCGACTAGACCTAAACCGCCCGACCCCCTTATAAGGCAACGTATATCTTCCCAATAGGGAGAGAAAAAAAAAAACTCATACATTTTAGCCCTATCTTGAGTGCCGGATATTCCATAAGGACGTTATTAATGCCATTTGTCATTAGTTTTGAAGTCTTGTGTACGCGTGAGAGTGCGTGCGCGTGTCTGTATGTGTTTGTTTGTTTGTGTGTGTGTGTGCTAATCTTGTATACGTGTAGATAATCATGAGCACATGTGTATGTTATTCTAAGTGAATCTATACATTTTTATATAAGTAATAATATACATGTACGTAACTAAATATATGCATGAACTAGTAAGTGAGCGAGTGAATGTGTATTAGTTATTATGATTAGAATAGCTAAAAGTATACATATCATTATTTGGTTCGTCCATTGACAATAGGAAGACTGGTCTTATTACAACGCAAATTTTCAAAGACAAATTAACATATTCCTTCCATATAGAAAAAAAGGAAGAATTGGCAAAGCAGAAATCAAAATAGTGCTGTACTATCGACGATTAATGAATAGTTAATACTAAAGATAATCGTATTGATTGGTAAGATAACAATGATAGCGACAAATATAAGAACAATAATGACGATAGTGATAATACTATTAACAATAAAGAGGAGGATGAATATGGCAGCAACAACGATAAATTAATAATAAGAGTAATAATGATAGCAACCACAAGCACAATAAAATGACAGTAACAACAACAACAATAATGATAATAATGATAAAAATAATAATGAAAATGATAAAGATAATAATACTAATAACAGTAACAACGATAGCGGTAATAACAATATCAATATTCGTGATAATAAAGATAATGATAACAATAGTAATTGTAATGATAATGATGATTACAACAACAACAGAAAATCTATTGATAGCGATAATGATAATAACAATAATAATGATGATAATAATAATAACAAAAAATTATTATAATAGTAACAATGATAATAAAATGATGATGATAATGAGTAATTATAATGATAATAACAATTATAATCAAACTGATAATAGTATTGAAAAAGAATGATAATGATGATGTTAATGAAATTAATAATGAAAACAATAATAATCATAACAATAGTATTAGTAGCAATGATTATGAAAGCAATGATAATGATAATGATAAACAGGAATATAATAATGATGGTGATAAAAGTAATAACAATAACAATAATTACAATAATAAAAATATGTATAACAATAATGATGATAATATCAATGTGCAGTAATGGTGATAATGTAATCAGTGTAATATTGATAATATGGAGGATAATGATAACCATAATGATAATAATAATGACAAGAAATGATAGATAAAATAATACCAATGATTATAGCAATAGAAAAACAATAACAGCAACAAAGATAATGGTAATGCCAGTAATGGAAATGATAATGACAATGGCAAGTTTAGTGTGAACAACGACTGTTCATACACGAATTTCACGTCAGGATACATATCATTGTGTAATTTCTTGATTATGAATGTCGTGGTTGCAATTTAAAGAAAACACAATAGCAAGATTGATTTCAATCTAACTGTATCAACAAACTTCTTTCTTCTTTTCCAAATAAAGAAACGGTCGATCAAAAAAAACAACGGGATGTTGATTTTTCAGAAAGGGTATTAAAGGGTTTTAAATATTTGGGTTTAATTAAAATGCGTGACTTGCTGTAGAGTACAATGATATCATAAATATATGTCAGATTGATTTTTTGACGGATGTAATTTACGGTGTTTCTTTTGCCTTCTCTCTCTCTCTCTCTCTTCTTTCTTTCTCTCTCTCTCTCTCTCTCTCTCTCTCTCTCTCTCTGTCTCTCGCTCTCTCTCTCTCTCTCTCTCTCTCTCTCTCTCCTCTCTCTCTCTCTCTCTCTCTCTCTCTCTCTCTCTCTCTCTCTTCGTCTCTCTCTCTCTCGCTCTCGCTCTCGCTCTCGCTCTCGCTCTCGCTCTCGCTCTCTTCTCTCTCCCTCTCTCACTCTCCCTCTCTCACCTCTTTCCCTTCCCCCTCTCTCTATCTATGTATCTGTCTGTCTGTCTACCCTCTCTCTCTCTCTCTCTCTCTCTCTCTCTCTCTCTCTCTCTCTCTCTCTCTCTCTCTCTCTCTCTCTCTCTCTCTCTCTCTCTCTCTCTCTCTCTCCTCTCATCTCTCTCTTCTCTCATCTCTCTCTCTCTCTCTCTCCGCTCATCGTCTCGCTCTCGCTCTCTCTTCTCCTTCCTCTCTTCTCCCTCTCTCACCTCATTTCCCTTCCCTCTCTCTATCTATGTATCTGTCTGTCTGTCCTACTCTCTCTCTCTTCTCTCCGTCTCCTCCTTCTCTCTCTCCTCTCTCTCTCTCCTTCTCTCTCTCTCGTCTCGCTCTCTCTTCTTCTCTCTCTTTATCTTTCTCTCTCTCTCTCTCTCTCTTCCTCTTCTCCTCTCTTCCCCCCTTCTCTCTTCTCTCTCTCTCTCTCTCTCTCTCTCTCTCCCTCTCTTCCTCTCTCTCTCTCTCTCTCTCTCCCTTCTCTACTCACTCAACTCTTTCTCCTCTCTCCCCCCCCACTCTCATCTATCTATGTATCCTGTTTCTCTCTCTCTCTCTCTTCTTCGATCTCTTCTCTCTCCTCTCTTCTCTCCTCTCCTCTCTCTCTCCTCTTCCTCTCCTCTCCTCCTCTCTGCTCTTCTCTTCTCTCTCTTCTTTCGTTCTTTTCTCTCTCTTTCTTCTACGGTTGTTCTTAGTAGACGAGATATATTCATAGTTGACGACACGTAAATCCGTAAATGGTTCCCGCAAGGGGATGCGTTCGTCTTAAGGTACGAAGAAACAATAGGGGAAGTGGGAGAAATTGGGCATAAGAAAGAAAAAAATAAACGAAGGATACTTAAGGATAAAGACCGATGCACGCTCAAACATGGAGCACTCGCCTGAACGCGCTCTTCTTTCTCACGCGCACACACAATTCGCACTACACACACACACACAACACACCACCCAACCACGCATATATTATATATAATAAATATATATATATATATATATATTAATATATATATATATATATGTATAAATAGTTACATATATATATTATTATATATATATTATACTATTATATATATATATTATATATATATTATATATTGTATTATGTAAATATGTATGTATGTATGTATGTTGTTGTATGTATGTATGTATGTAATGTATGTAGTATGTATGTATGTATGTATGTATGTATCTATCTATATTCTATATCTATATCTACTATATTATATATGTTATTATATATATTATATATATTATATATTAAAATTATATATATATTATAATATATGATATATATTTATATATATATATTATATTATATATATATATATCTATATATATATTATATATATATATATGGAGCAGAAACGAAAAAGAAGGGAGAGAGAAATATGCAGAGAAAAAAAGAAGAAAGCAAAAGACAGAAAGAAATAAAGAGAGGTATCCAAGAGAGAAAAAGAACACCTGATCAGTTTTCAAAATCAACCTATCTTCCTCTCTACCGAAAGAACAATTTCCGCTGCATCCACAGATAAAGAAAAATACAACATAAAAAGAAAAGAGAGAATAAAAAGAAACTATAGAAGGAGAAAAGAAAAACACCACAAAGAGGAAAAAACGATAGAAGGAGAAAAGAAAAACACAAAAAGAAAGAGAAAGAAAAATACAAAAAAAAAAAAAAAAAAAAAAACGAAAATTTTAAGAACAAAAAGGGGTTGGGGAAAGGAAGAAAAACACAACAAAGGAAGAAAGAGAATAAAAAACGAAAAAACGATAGAGGAGAAAAGAAAAACACAGAGAAAAGAGAAGAAGAAAAAAGCAAAGAAAAAAGGAAAAAAAAGATAGAGGGAGGGAAAAGAAAAAACAACAACAACAACAACAAAAAAAACACACGATAGAATGAGAAAAGAAAAACACCAAAAGAAAAAAAAAAATTAGGAGAGAGAGAAAAAAACGATTAGAATAGGAAAAGAAAAACAACAACAAAAACACGATAGAATGAGAAAAGAAAAACAAAACCCAAAATAAAAGAGAGAAAGGGAAAAAAAATGAAAGTCAAGGAGGAAAAAAAGAAAAAAACAATAGAATGAGAAAAAACACAAAGAGAGAAAAAAAAAAAAAAGAAAAATGAAAGAGAGAGGAGAAAAAAAAAAAATAAGTTTCCGTCAGTTTTCGGCGCAGAGCAGAGAGGGTCTCCATTGTGGCTCTCCCTCCGACGTTTCCCGCGACTGATTACTGTTTTTCCCGTTGGACTGACTCCAGTGGCCAACGTCAGCCGCGGCCTTCGCACCAAACAGCCAATACCTAGCATCTTACTCAGGCTATGGGTGTTTTAAAAAACAGTGAGTTTTATACTGTTTTTTTTTTCGAATTAAATATATTATATTTTTTCATGTTTGGTATTGTTTAATTTTAGCTTGCTTTTTTCTTCATGTTTTTTGT
>NW_020869822.1:898028-908028 GCF_003789085.1 Penaeus vannamei | reverse complement strand
CATAAAAAAAGTGTTGTGAATAGCAAATACTTTCGGCGCGCTCCCGGTTTCCAACATTCGCAGACGCGTAGGGTACAGCAGCTATGTGGACGTGAGGTGAGTGGTGGAGAGGATAAGGCGAGGTGGAGGTCGGGAGCGGATGGGGGAGGTGGAGGGAACTGAGGTGAAGGTTGGAGGTGGACTTTTAGAGTGGAAATGGTAAGATGGCGAAGGCGTGGAGGTGGAAGGTGAATTGAAAGAGAGAAAGAAAGAAGAGAGAGAAGAGAGAGAGAGAGAGAGAGAGAAAGAGGAGAGAGCAAGAGGAGAGAGAGGAGAGAGAGAGAGAGAGGAGAGAGAGAGAGAGAAGCGACGTGAGGCGAGTGGTGGAGATGATAAGGCGAGGTGGAGTCGGGAGCGGATGTATGGCATGTTGGGAGGTGAGGACTGAGATGAAGGTGGAGGTGGACTTTTAAGAGTGGAACCTGAAAGATGACGGTTAGGCGTGGAGTGGAGGTGAATGAAGAGAGAAAGAAAGAGAGAGAGAGAGAGAGAGAGAAGAGAGGAGAGAGAGAGAGAGAGAGAGGAGAGAGCGAGAGGAGAGAGAGAGAGAGCGAGAGAGAAAGAGAGAGGAGAGAGAGAGAGAGAGAGGAGAGAGAGAAGAAGAGAGGACGTGAGGTGAGTGGTGGAGAGGATAAGGCGAGTTGGAAGTCGGGAGCGGATGTGGGAGGTGGAGGAACTGAGATGAAGGTTAGAGGTGGACTTTTAGAGTGGAATCGGGCAAGGATGGTGGCAGGCGTGGAGGTGGGAAGGTGATGAAAGAGAGAAGAGAGAGGAGAGAGAGAAGAGAGAGACAGAGAGAGAGAGAGAGAGAGAGAGAGAGAGAGAGAGAGAGAGAGAGAGAGAGAGAGAGAGGAAGAGGCCGTGAGGGTGAGTGGTGGAGGGATAAGGCGAGTGGGTCGGAGAGCGGGATGGGGAGGTGGAGGAACTGAGGTGAAGGTTGGAGGTGGACTTTTAGAGTGGAAACTGCAAGATGGCGGCAGGCGTGGAGGTGGAAGGTGAATGAAGAGAGAGAAAGAAGAGAAAGAAGAGAGAGAGAGAGAGAGAGAGAGAGAGGAGAGAAGAGAGAGAAGAGAGAGAGAGAGAGAGAGAGAGAGAGAGAGAGAGAGAGGAGAGGCGAAGTCGGGAGATGATAAGGGAGGTGGAGTGGGAGCGGAGTGGGAGGTGGAGGAACTGAGATGAAGGTCGGAGGTGACTTTTAGAGTGGAAACTGAAAGATGAGAGAGGCGTGGAGGTGGACTAGAAAGAGAGAAAGAGAGAGAAGAGAGAGAGAGAGAGAGAGAGAGAGAGAGAGAGAGAGAGAGAGAGAGAGAGAGAGAGAGAGAGAGAGAGAAGAGAGAGAGGAGAGAGGAGAGAGAGAGAGAGAGAGAGGACGTGAGGTGAGTGGTGGAGAGGATAAGGCGAGGTGGAGTCGGGAGCGGATGTGGGAGGTGGAGGAACTGAGATGAAGGTTAGAGGTGGACTTTTAGAGTGGAATCGGCACGATGGTGGCAGGAGGTGGAGGGTGGAAGGTGAATGAAAGAGAGAAGAGAGAGAGAGAGAGAGAGAGAGAGAGAGAGAGAGAGAGAGAGAGAGAGAGAGAGAGAGAGAGAGAGAGAGAGAGAGAGAGAGAGAGAGAGGACGTGAGGTGAGTGGTGGAGAGGATAAGGCGAGGTGGAGTCGGGAGCGGATGTGGGAGGTGGAGGAACTGAGGTGAAGGTCGGAGGTGGACTTTAGAGTGGAATGCAAGATGGCGGCAGGCGTGGAGGTGGAAGGCGTGAATGACTGGGTAGAAGAGTGGAGGTAGATTTCTCGGTGGAATTGCAAAGTGGAGAGAGGGAGTGGAGGAACTGGGTAGAAGGCGTGGAGGTGGATTTTTAGAGTGGAAGCTAACAAGGTGGAGGTGCATGGAGGTGGAGGTTGAAGAACAGGGTAGAAAAGTGGATTTCTAGGTGGAGAGATGGCTTGGGTGGAAAATAGAGGAACAGGGAAGTCTGGTGGAAGCGGGTCATTGGAATGCCTAATCCGAGGTGGAGGCAGGAGTGGATGTGGAAGGTGTAGGAGCAGGGAAGAAGGGTGGAGGTGGATTTCTAGGTCAAAAAGTACAAATCGGAGGTAAGGGTGGAGGTGGAAATGAGAGGAGCAAGGAAGGAGGAGGATGGAGACGGGGAAGAAGTCGAATATAGAAACGAGAAGATGGAGAAGCATGGATAGAAAGTGGATAATAAGTAGAGATGAAAGGTGGTGCAAAGGCAACGGAAGTGGAAATGGAGCAGCAGGGAAATGAGGAGAGAAGAGAGAGCGGAGAGAGAGAGAGAGGAGAGAGAGAGAGAGAGTAGAGAGAGAGATGAGAGAGAGAGATGAGGAGAGAGAGAGAAATAGAAAATCATCCACGACGACACCTTGCCTTTTTATCCACCTCATGGCCGACCTGGTGACTCTCTCTCCTGACGTGTCGAAATTCTTGGTTCAAAGAATCTTGGCTGGAACGAAAATGAAACAAGTTCCGCTGTTTCCTCAAGTACGGTTATCTTTATCACGATTTACCGTGGGCACGTTGATGTTTCTATGCAGTAATCTGTGGCGTGGCAGAAACACAGGAAGATCGTGGCTTCCGTGCTGTAAATGCGAGGTTGAAGGGGGGGGGAAGGAGAGAGAGCAGAAGAGGGGGGGGGGGCGAGGCAAAGAGAGGGGAGTGAGAGAGAGAGAAGGGGGTGGGGGGGGGCGAGCAAAGAGAGGGGAGGAGAAGAGAGAGAGAGAGGGGGGGGGGCACAGAGAGGATGATTAGAGAGAGAGAAGAGAGAGAGAGAGAGAGAGAGAGCGAGAGAGAGAGAGAGAGAGGAGAGAGAGAGGAGGAGAGAGAGAGAGGAGAGAGAAGAGGGTCGGGGGGCGAGCGAGAGAGGAGAGGAGATAGAGAAGAGAGAGAGAAAGAAATATAAATATCCCCACGAGGCCTTCAAGAAAAGACAACATTGACGCTCTCTCTTATCCACTCAGGCCCTGCTCTCCCCTGACGTGTCGAAATTCTTGGTTCAAAGAATCTGGCTGGACGAAAAATGGACACAGGCATCCGTGTTTCCTCAAGTACGTCCTTCCGGCTCCGTGACACGTTGATGTCCCTATGGCAGAATCTGTGGCCGTGGCAGAACACTTTGTGTTTACCGCGAGGCTTCCGTGCTGCTAAATGCGAGGGAGGGGGAGGGGAGAAGAGAGAGAGGGGGGGGGGCGGGAGGCAAAGAGAGGAGAGAGAGAGAGAGAGCAGAGGGGTGGGGGAAGGGGGAGGTGAGTAGAGAGAGAGAAGAGAGAGAGAGGAGAGAGAGAGAGAGAGAGAGAGAGAGAGAGGAGAGAGAGGAGAGAGAGAGAGAGAGAGAGAGAGAGAGAGAGAGAGAGAGAGAGAGAGAGAGAGGGCAGAAAAGAGAGGGGGGAGAGAGCAAGGAGAGGTGAGTAGGAAGAGAGAGGAGAGAGAGAGAGAGAGAAGAGAGAGAAGAGAGGAGAGAGAGAGAGAGAGAAGGAGAGGAAGAAGAGAGAGAGAGACAGAGAGAGACAGAGACAAGACGGTGAGAGAGAGAGAGTAGAGAGAGAGAGAGAGAGAGAGAGAGAGACAGAGACAGAGAGAGAAGGGAGAGAGAGAGGAGACCAGGAGAAAAAAGAGAGAGAGAGAGAGAGCAGGAGTAGGGGAAATGGAAAAGAAACAGAAGGATAGGCGTAGAGTGAGTGGGAAGGAAGAAAGGGAGGTAGAGGTGGAGAAAGAAAAGGATAAAGAGAAGGGGAAAGGGAAGTGGAGGGAGGAAAAGCAGAAAAAAACACAGGGTAGAGTGAGGAGACAGATACAGATAAAAAACAACAAGAGAGAAGAGGTGGAGGAAGTAGGGGAGAAGAAAGAGAAGGGGAAAGGAAGGAGGAGAAGAATGAATAATAAAAAAAATATATAGGGGTGGAGTGATAGAAAGGCGGAGGGGAAGGAGAATGAAAAGAATTAGAAAATAGGGGGGTAGAGGTGAAGTGAGGAGGGAGGAAGTGAGGAAAGAGAAGAAACACGACAGGGGGAAGAGAGAGAATGAAGAGAGAGAGAGAGAGAGAGAAGAGAGAGAGAGAGAGAGAGAAGAGAGAGAGAGAGAGAGAGAAAGAAAGAAGAAAGAGAAAGAAAGAAGAAAGAGAAAGAGAGAAAGAAAGAGAAAAAAAAGAAAGAGAGAAAAAAAGAAGAGAGAAGAAAAAAAGAAAGGAAAAAGAAAGAAGAGAGAAAGAAAGAAAAAGAAAAAAAAAAGAAAGAGAAAGAGAGAGAGAGAGGGAAAAACACACACTGACTAGAAACGACCAAATCTGATCCGCACGATCGCTCTCATGCAGTGATTGGTGGATGCTTCGTTGCAATTGCAGTTTTGTTATGCAATGAATTCTTAATAGGGAGAACGTAATCGTCTCCATGTTCGGTATATTCGTGTATATGTCAGCGTATACCACCTTTTGAATCATTCATCTATATTGCGCAGTGTTGTATATCCGTGTGATTTGCATTTGATATAGATACATTTGATTATCATTTTGATTGCATTTTTGTTATTATATTATATTCATATTTCCTTATGGATTATTATTATTATTATTATTTATTATTATTATTATTATCCTTATTATTATTTGTGTATGTTATCTATTCATCAGCATATATATCATGATATTAAGGTATTCTACGCCATGTTTTAGTATTCATTTGTTCTGAAAACATGGCATGATTCCTCTTTCTCTTGTTTATGGCATTTTATAGGCAGAGCAGGTTTGCATTCTGATTTCAACTTTGATCTTTAAATGAAATCCAGAATGTTGTTTTATATGGATACATTTAGCTCTGTATTGCCTGGGTAAGTCCACTTGGTTGGATAAACGTATCAGAAATGTAAATATCTAGATGTAGTAATTAATCTGTCTATTATAATCCTTTATCTATTAGATGAGTAGAATCAAATAAATCAGACGATGTTGTGGAAACGTTTTATATATTTTATATATTTTATATATTTTAAACGTTTTATCTAGTGTCTTTATATGATGAAACCTGTAGAGAAGGTATGAAGGAGAATGAATATCTTCGCAATACAAGAGATATATTTAACCGGTTTCGAATATATCTGCGTCAGAAATCATGCGTTTCTGACGAAGAGATATTCGAAGCTGGTCAAATACATCAAGATATTCATTCTCATTCATACCATTTCTACATTTGTCATCGTGAATGCGGTTCATCTTGTCATCCCAACCTATCCAGATCATTGTAATTTTTTTCATTCCTGGTCTTACGAAGGAGAAATAGATATTGTTCCTTTACTAAAGCGTCTGTCTGGTATGGTTTTAGACTATTCTCTGATCTCTTACATAATATTTTTCTACATAGAACTGGTACCTTTCTTGCTGCAGAGAATATTCTGATCATTTTTATAACATATATCAGAGGCGTTTTAAATGGTCTACACCAGTTGTTCAGTTCTGCTGTTTTGTATTCTATAATCCGCTTTTAATTTCAGACTTTTTTTTTCTACTGTGATGATACATTTTCTAGCGAAGTTGGTGTTGATTTCATGGTGAGTTTTCCTACTGGAGCTTCAAGGACAAAATCTTACACTGTGGACAATATGTCTACCTTACAAGTCGTACACTTAATCTTTTATTTATTTTTATATATTTTTTTAATCAATAATATTTCTACGTTCTGTGGCCTCCTCTAAAGAATATGAACTGTTAACTGCTTTTTTTTATGGAACATCTACAGGTTTCGGAATATTTTATTCTTAATTTCCTTTCAAAGAGTGTAAAAATGGAGACAACGCATATTCGGAAGAACAATCCGACATAACTTTTTAAACCCTTTTCTGAAGTACATAAAATGTGTGTTTGTGTCTGTTTCTATGTCTGTCTGTCTGTTTGTGTCTGTATGTTTCTCTGTGTGTGTGTGTCTTTCTCCGTCTCTCTCTGTAGAAAGCTTGGTAAAGAGATAAGTTGATAAGGAAGTAAATAACACGAATATATATTTTTCATTGTATGTGGACATCAAGCGACAAAAGAAAAACGAAGCGACAGTCTTCATCCATATTTTCGAAGAGGAAATTTTTAGATAAAAAAGCGTAAAACAAATTTCTTCAACTAACCCTTTTTGAACTGACATTAAACAACAAACCACACAACGCAAATTTACTTACAGACAAGGGCACAGACCCATCACTTCGAGATCACACCCACAGTTTGACAGACAGACACACAGAAGACCTTACATACGTCAAAGATAATCACAAACCAACACGATACACACCCTAACATCGCTCTCATGATCTCCATATCTATTACGTATTCAACAGCATCTTATCTCTTCTAAGACCTGCAGCGGAGACCATGCATGCAAAATGGTTCTTTTCATGTTGATGGAGTATGCTATTAAACAAAGCCACGTCGCTCTTAGTAAGGTAATGTGTGTTTGTTTATTAATCTTTCTCCCTCTCCTGTTTTTCTTTTTTTTCTTTTCTTCTTTCTTTTTTTTTTTTTTCTTTTTTTTCTTCTTTTTCTTTTTCTTTCTTTTTCTTTCTTTTTTTTTTCTTTTCCTTTCTTTTTTCTTTTTTTTTTCTTTTCTTTTTCTTTTTCTTTTTCTTTTCTTTTTCTTTTTCTTCTTCTTCTTCTTCTTCTTCTTCTTCTTTACTTCTTCTACTTCTTCTTCTTCTACTTCTACTTCTCTTCTTACTACTTCTACTTCTACTTCTACTTCTACTTCTTCTTCTTCTTCTTCTTCTTCTTCTTTTAGGTTCCCTCGGTCTCCTATGCGGTTCTGGTCTTTCTTGCATGGGTCTGGAGGTTCATCATCTTCTTCTTCTTCTTGGGCTACTACTACTACTACTAATTCTACTTCTTCTACTTCTACTTCTTCTTCTAATTATTCTTCTTCTTCTTCTTTTAGGTTCACTTTCTTTCTTGCATGGGTCTGGAGGTTCATCATTGTTTCCGTGGTTCCCTCTTTCATTCCTTGCTCCGCGGGTTCTCTGGTTCATGTCTTAGAAACCCCCTACAGTTAAAGAATATGGAAGTGGGAAAAATCCAGCGTATTCATAAAATGACAATAATAAAGGAAAAAAAAAAAAAAAAAAGTAATGGAAAGATCTATTGAAATAAGGCAACGAATAAGGATAATAATAATAATAATAATAATAATAATAATAATAACATAATAATAATAATAATAACATAAGAATAAGAACGATAAGGCAACGAATGTGAAGCACACCTGTTGCCTCATATCTAAATAAACCTATTTTATTGTATCTTATTATTTTTAAATTTATTTATTTATTATTATTTGAAGTTTCTCCCTTCTGTCTCTATGTGTTATATTTTTATGGATACTTTTGAGGGTCATTTCACTACCAAAAATAGCTATCATATTATATTATTATATTATATTATATTAGGTCTATTATATTAAAATAGCGGCCTTTCGGATTTCCAGACAGATTTATCAGGGATTTCCGGATTAGAAGGGATTTCCAAAGTTTTCAAAGGCATTTAAAAAACATCAAATCGTCGTAAATGATTAAACAAAGCTGTAATCCATCAATGTTGTGTTCATCAATCGAACTCCATGGCAATTAAGGGAAAACTTTTCTACTCTTAAACTGCTCAGGTGTTTGTCGAAGTTTATGACACTTTATTGCCGGTTTTTAAAGACATTTTTAGTACTATTATCCAGATTTGGACCATTTCTCCGATTTTTGGGTTTAAGGGATTTCCTTGATTTTCGTTTTTTTTTTTTTTTTTTTTTTTTTTTTTTTTTTTTTTTTTTTTTAGGATGTCCGATTTCTCAAGAATATCTTCAGATTTCTTTTTCGGATTCCCAGGTAGGTTGTACGAGAGCACCGAAGTGAAATGCCCCTCGGATACTTATCTACTCTCGTTCGTCAGTAGATACATTCGATATGCATTTTACAGGGAGTTAAACCCCATCCACTGGAATACATTTATAGTACAAATTACCGTATAATTCTTATAACTTATAACTCTTAGCTTACTACATGTTACTTTAATAAATGTTTAACTAATTGCATCATTGTTTAACGGTTTTAATATAGCTGTTATTATTACAACGGCAGTTTATATATAGCACAATCATGGTTAACATAGGTGGCCCACAACACAGCTAAGGGTGAAGCCAATGGAAACATGAAAATGAAAAGTTATCCTTCAACTAAAATGATGCAAAAAAAAAAAAAAAAAAAAAAAAAAAAAAAACGGTTTTTCTTATAAATTTATCATCTGATCATGCTGTGTCGTGTTCCTGTGTGTTGTTTATTATCTACGGCAGTGTTGTCCAAACTGGGGTCTGCAACATAGATCATAAGGGTACGTGAACAAATAAGGAACGCGCACACACAGACACACACACACACACACACACACACACACACACACACACACACACACACACACACACACACACACAACACACACACACACACACACACACACACACAATCACACACATACAAACAGAAACACATGTTCTAAAAATCATCTTTTTTTATTCGAGTATTAAATTCGAATTTATTGACCAACACTCCTGTAATGCAGTCTTTTCATAATTAATATATTATTTGCATTATCCTAAATAAAACAATTTGCTTAGCCATGGTGCACGGGTGGGGGGGAAGTTTACGTAACACTACAAGAGGGTAATAAAGGATACAATAAACGAAAATGTTTGACCAACACTGATCTATGGTTTACTCACTTAATTGAAAATGCGACCTACAGTGGCTCAATGTAATGCTTCTTCTTCTTCTACTACTTCTTCTTCTTCTTCTTCTTTATTTTAGGTTCACTCGATCTCCTATGCGGTTCTGGTCTTTCTTGCATGGGTCTGGAGGTTCATCATCTTCTTCTTCTTCTTCTACTACTTCTTCTACTTCTACTTCTTCTACTTCTACTTCTTCTACTACTTCTTCTTCTTCTTCTTTATTCTAGGTTCACTCGATCTCCTATGCGGTTCTGGTCTTTCTTGCATGGGTCTGGAGGTTCATCATTGTTTCCGTGGTTCAACTTCAACTTCAACCCTTCAACTCTCTTGTAATTCTAAAAAAATGTATGGGTTCGTTATCACATGTGGTCTATACGATCAATTGACAATATCCCGGTGCTTATCCCGTTTTAAATGAATTCAATTTATTTCGAAGGTACACAGCATGCAATAATTTTCAGAACCCATTTAGCAAACTCTAGATCCTGAAATACACTTGTGTTCACGAATAAAGAGATGTTTTAGAATTATTAATCCCCTGTCTGTCTGTCTGTCTGTCTCTCTCTCTCTCTCTCTCTCTCTCTCTGTCTTTCTCAAACTATCCAGCGCACGATAGTCTGTCTCTTTATATCTCGTCTGTCCATTATAAAATCACGTAAACCGATTAACTGTGTATTCTTTGCTAAATTTCCTTCTCTATTCTAAGTCTCGTATTCTGTAATTCAAACTAATTCTGATTCTCTTGCTTTCTCGGCAAATTCGTCTCCGACCTCCATTCTTCTCCGCTAATGGAATAACATTCTTTACATGCAAACGTTATTACAAAACCTGTTTGTCTAAAAGTTTCAGCTGTCTTGCAGGTGATAATCTTAACTTTCCTTCAAGAATTCGTGAACATGCAGTGTTATTTGTTGTCTCCCTCAATTCCTACGGTCTCCAAAACACAGTAAGCATTATCTTTGTCTCCTTATTTAATCATCCTCTGGTGTCTTCATCTCCATTATATCTCTCTTGTTCGATGTAAGATCATGCAACCCCATTGATCGTGCATTCTCGGCTAAATTTCAATCTCGGACAATTCTCATTCTTGCCTGATATCATTCTTGGCTATTCCATTCTAATGCTCACTCTCGTCTCCTTCTAATTCCCTTGCGTTCGCCTCCAGCAAATTTAGCTCCGACTTACATTCTCCTTCACTAATTGGACTACATTCTCAAC
>NW_020869822.1:883028-888028 GCF_003789085.1 Penaeus vannamei | reverse complement strand
GAAATGAGGCAGGGTGAAGAAGAGGAGGAGGGGGTTTTAGGACTAGAGGGGGGGAGGGGGGTAGGGAGTTGAAGGAGGAAGTAAAAAGGAGGGGGTGGTGGGGGGAGGGATAGGAGAGCGGGAGTGGGCCAGAACAGAGGAAGTAGGAAGGCTAGAGGGGATGGAGGACCGACGGAAGGTGGGGGAGGGGGAGAATGGTGAAAGGGGATGCAAGGGGACATGGTGGATGGGGGAGGGAAGAGAGAGGGCGATGGGAAAAGGGAAAGAGAAAGAAGGGAAAAGAGAGAGAGAGAAGGAGGAAGAGGAGGAGGGAAGGGAAGAAGACAGAGGGTGCAGAGGAAGAATGAGACGGAGGGAGAAAGGAGAAGAAAGATGACAAAGCGAAGAAGGGAGGAAGAGAAAAGGAGGGAGAATCGGACCGGACCAGAATGTCAAACAGGGAGAGGGAAGGAAGGTGACGAAGGAGAATAAGGAGATAGGGAGGAAAGAAGGAAAGGGAGAACGAAGAGAGTCAAATAACTTTCTCGGGAACTTTTTTTTTTCTCCTCCTCCTCCTCCTCCTCCTCCTCCTCCTCCTCCTCCTCTCCTCCTCCTCCTCCTCCTCCTCCTCCTCCTCCTCCTCCTCCTCCTCCTCCCTCCTCCTCTCCTCCTCCTCCTCCTCCTCCCTCCTCCTCCTCGTCCTCTCCTTCAACAAAAGACGTAAATTATACGAGAGAAGTACATTACGAGAGAGATGAAAGAGTGGGGAAGCTCTTGCGACCCTGGCAAAGGCCTCCTCTCATTTCAGGAGTCAGAACAATCACGGCCGGGCGAGGAACATGCACGTACATACACATACATACACACACGTAGTACATGCGTAGGCTTGTATATATAAAGTTATGTATATATGTACATGAAAAGTATACATGTCTGTGTATGCATTCAAACACAAACGCACGTTCAAACATACGCACAAACAAATATACACTCACAAAGAAATACACACATGCACTCTCTCTATCTCTCTCTCTCACGCACATACACACACAAATACACACATTTTTTTATTTTCGATGATACTTCCCTGTAAACACTCGCCTTGAAAAACTGACTCTCTTTTTTCTCTATATTTATTTACCTTCTCTAAGATACGGTAGTAAATTTCTTTTCCAATTACGTCCCGTGTCCTTTTTATATTTACTCTCCCTCCAAGAGAGAGAAGAGACACCAAAATCGTCTCTTTTTGGCGCTAAGTGTTATTCTCATACGTAGTTTACTGCAATTTATCGTTTCATTTTCTTGTCTTTTCATTTTCCCGTATTTTTGGTTTCAACATCATAACCTCAGAGCATTTTTTCATTTTTTATTTATTTACTCATTTATTCTTACTCTTTCGGCATCTTTCTCAAACATCTTGGCCCCCTCAAAAAAAAAAAAAAAAAAAAAAAAAAAAAAAAAAAAAAAAAAAAAAAAAAAAAAATATATATATATATATATATATATATATATATATATATATATATATATATATATATATATATATATATATATATATATAGCAGCACTCTATAAAAGCTTTATCAATCTAGTTGTAATACATTATTCCTTGAAATCTTCATTACATAATCTGTGGGTACTGACGAACACCTATCAAACTATTAACCACTGCTTGAGAATTGTAAATTTATCTCAAGGCTCTTCACAATATTTATTTATTATTATTATCTTTTATTATCATTATTCTTTTTATACCCTCATTCTTCAGCGCAATGTAATGACTCCACCTTTGCGCTCTTGCCCCTATGTCAACCAGGGACCCCATTGCATCATGGTCCTTCCCTTATTGCAATGCCAGTGATATTACACCACTTTCTCTCTTTTGGTCACTTGCTCCTATTCACCCAGAGGTTCACTGTCTTCTCTCCTTCTTCCTTCTCCTGCTATTATTTTTCTTCTCCTTCTTCTTCATTTTCATCATCTTCTTCATCTTCATTATCTCTACTTCTCTCTCTCTTTCTCTCTCTCTCTCTCTCTCTCTCTGTCTCTGTCTCTGTCTGTCTCTCTCTCTCTCTCTGTCTCTGTCTGTCTGTCTGTCTCTCTCTCTCTCTCTCTCTCTCTCTCTCTCTCTCTCTCTCTCTCTCTCTCTCTCTCTCTCTGTCTCTGTCTCTCTCTCTCTCTCTCTCTCTCTCTCTCTCTCTCTCTCTCTCTCTCCTCTCTCTCTCTCTCTCTCTCTCTCTCTCCTCTCCTCTCTCTCTCTCTCTGCTCGCCCCCATCCCCCTCCACGCATAAAACCCTCCTTCGCTTCAGGTTCTCACCCCAACCCTATTCCCCAACTGCAGCTCTCTCTCCCCCCCCCTCTTCCCCAACATTTCCCCTTTCCACCCCCTCCCACCTATCCCCCTTCACCCCCTCCTACATCTCACTTTCTCCCCTCCACACCGCCTACCCATCCTTCTCCCCCCCCCTTCCAGTCCCCTACTAGACCTCCCCATCCTCCCCCCTTCGTCCCGCACTAGACCTCCCATCCTCCCCCCCCCTTCCAGTTCCTACTAGACCTCCCCATCCTCCCCCCCTTCCAGTCCCCTACTAGACCTCCCATCCTCCCCCCCTTCCAGTTCCAGTCCCTCCATTCCAGTCCCTACTAGACCTCCCCATCCTTCCCCCCCTTCCAGTCCCCTGCTAGACCTCCCCATCCCCCCCCTTCCAGTCCCCTACTAGACCTCCCCATCCTTCCCCCCCTCCTTCCAGTCCCCTACTAGACCCCCCATCCTCCCCCCCCCTCCCAGTCCCCTACTAGACCTACCCATCCTCCCCCCTTCCAGTTCCCTACTAGACCTCCCCATCCCCCCCCCCCTTCCAGCCCCTACCAGACCTCCCATCCTCCCCCCCTTCCAGTCCCCTACTAGACCTACCCCATCCTCCCCCCTTTCCAGTCCCCTACTAGACCCATCCCCCCCCCCCTTCCAGTTCCCTACTAGACCTCCCCATCCTTCCCCCCCCACCTTCCAGTCCCTACTAGACCTCCCCATCCCCCCAGTCCCCTACCAGACCTCCCCATCCTTCCCCCCCCCCCTTCCAGTCCCCTGAGACCTCCCATCCATCCTCCCCCCCCTTCCAGTCCCCTACTAGACCTCCCCATCCTTCCCCCCCCTTCCAGTCCCCTACTAGACCTCCCCTCCCCCCCCCTTCAGTCCCCTACTAGACCTCCCCATCTTCCCCCCCTTCCAGTCCCCTACCAGACCTCCCCATCCCCCTCCCCTCCCAGTCCCCCCGACTCCATCCTCCCCCCCCCCCCTACTAGACCAGTCCAGTCCTACTAGACCTCCCCACCCCCCACTTCCAGTCCCCTACCAGACCCCCATCCCCCCCTTCCAGTCCCCTACCAGACCTCCCCATCCTTCCCCCCCCTTCCAGTCCTCTACTAGACCTCCCATCCTCCCCCCCCTTCCAGTCCCTACTAGAACCTCCCCATCCTTCCCCCCCCCCTTCCAGTCCTCTACTAGACCTCCCCATCCTTCCCCCCCCTTCAGTCCCTACTAGACCTCCCATCCCTTCCCTTCCCCCCTTCCAGTCCCCTACCAGTCCTCCCCATCCTTCCCTCCCTCTTCCAGTCCCCTACAGCCCTCCCATCCCTTCCCCCACCCCTTCCAGTCCCCTACTAGACCTCCCCATCCTTCCCCTCCCCCTTCCTCCCTTACTAGACCTCCCTACCCATCACCTTCCAGTCCCCTACCAGACCTTCCCTTCCCCCCCCCCACCCCCAGTCCCTAGCAGAACTTCCCCCCCTCCAGTCCCTTACCAGACCTCCCCATCCCCCCTTTCCAGTCCCCTTACTAGACCTCCCCTACCCATCCTTCCCCCCCCCTTCCAGTCCTCTAGACCTCCCTACCCAACCTTCCCTCCCCCCTTCCAGTCCCCTACAGGACCTCCCATCCTTCCCCCTCCCACTCCCACCCCCATTTCCCCCCCCCTCACCCCCAGCCAGAAGAGGCAATAAGTCTCCCGAGGCCCAATTCTAGATTCAAGTTTCTTTTCAATCGCTCTTAATTGGTCTCTCATTTGAAAGTGATTCCTCGGGTCTTTCGGGTCTTTCAGAGGGATTGCTTCAGAGGGGAAAGGGGAAGGGGGGGGGAGGTGGGGGGGTAAAGGGGAGGGGAAGGGGGAGGGGGGGAGGGAGAAAGGGAGTAAAGGAAGAGGGGAAGAGGAGAGGGGGAGGAAAAGGGGAGGGGGGGTAAAGGGGAGGGGGAAGGGGGAGGGGGGGGGTGGTAAAGGGGAGGGGAAGGGGGAGGGGGAAAGGTAAAGAGGAGGAGTGAAGGAGGAGTGTAGAGAGAGGGAGGGGGGAGGGGAGGAGGAGGGGGGAGTAAAGGAGGAGGGGTAGAGGGGGTGTGAAGGAAGAGAGGGGTGGGGGGGAGTAAAGGAAGAGGGAGGAGGAGGGGGAGTAAAGAAAGAGGGGAAGAGGAGGAGGAGAGTGGGAGTGAAGGAAGAGGGAAGGAAGAGGGGGGAGGAGGGAGTAAAGAAAGAGGGGAGGGGGAGGGAGAGAGGGGGAGTAAAGGAAGCGGGAAGAAGAGAGGGGAGGAGGAGAGGGGGTGTAAAGGAAGAGGGGAAGAGGGGGAGTGAAGGAAGGGGGGGGGAGGGAGGAGAGGGCAGTAAAGTAAGAGAGAAGGAGGAGGGAGAGGGGGAGTTGAGGAAGAGCGGAGGCAGAGGGGGGAGGAATGGAGGGGAAGTAAAGGAAGAGGGGAGGAGGGGGGAGTAAGGAAGAGCGGAGGATGAGGAGAGAGTAGGAAGAGGGGAGGAGGGGAGGGGGAATAAAGGAAGAGGGGAGGAGGAGGGAGGAGTTGGAGGAGAGGGGAGGGAGGTAGGGAGAAGAGGGAAGGATAGGAAAGTTGGTGAGGGGAGAAGGATAAAAAAAGGGGGGGGGGGATTGTGCCACAGGGAAAAGAGGGGCCAAAATGTCCTAAAACAGAGAGCGATTCTCGGTCTTATGTTTGGTGTCATTCAGCATATTGATTTGTTTGTCT
>NW_020869822.1:875528-878028 GCF_003789085.1 Penaeus vannamei | reverse complement strand
CCCCAAATCTACTCGTATCTACCGGGGGTCGTCTGCACCAAGTTCTTATCAGACTCATCCCAAATTGACCCCCAAATCTACTCGCATCTACCGGGCGTCTACACCAAGTTCTTATCAAACTCATCCCAAATTGACCCCCAAATCTACTCGTATCTACCGTCTGCCACTCTATCAGACTCATCCCAAATTGACCCCCAAATCTACTCGCATCTCCGGGTTCGTCTGCACCAGTTCTTATCAAATCATCCCAAATTGACCCCCAAATCTACTCGTATCTACCGGGGGTCGTCTGCACCAAGTTCTTATCGATTGTTCCAAGTCACTGGTGTTCTGGCCATAAGTTTTCATTATTACCGGTCAATAGCTTTTTCTTTCTACTCATTTCATGCTCTTTACTGTTCTAGAAGAAGGGATTGGTTGTGTTTTCTCTCCCTCTGTCTGTTTGTTTCTTTGTCTGTCGTTTGTTTATCTGTATGTTGGTCCGTCTCTCTGTCTCTCTGTCTGTGTTTGTCTCTCTCTCTCTCTTTCTCTTTCTCTCTCTGTCTCTCTGTCTCTCTCTCTCTCTGTCTTTCTCTCTCTCTCTCCCTCTCTCTCTCTCTCTCTCTCTTCTCTCTCTCTCTTCTCTCTCTCTCTCTCTCTCTCTCTCTCTCTTCTCTTTCTTCTGTTCTCTCTCTCTCTCTCTCTCTCTTCTTTCTTTCTTTCTTTCTTTCTCTCTCTCTCTCTCTCTCTCTCTCTCTCTCTCTCTCTCTCTCTCTCTCTCTCTCTCTCTCTCTCTCTCTCTCTACTATACCTTCCCCCCTTACTCTTAAAAAAAAAAATCTAAACAAGAAAAAACAAGCAAAAAAAAAAAAGGAACGAAGAGAGAGAGAAAAGAAAAGAAAAGAAAAGAAAAGAGATCCTACGCGGAGATTGCCGGAGAAAAGGAAACAGCAGAATCCTAGCAGGGGATCCTACGATACCGCGGGAAGCGAAAGAGGATGCCAGGGAGATTAATGTTGGGGAATTGGATCTTCTCGAGAAATAGAAGGATGCGGGAGGGATCCTCGGGGCTAAGGATACAGCTGAAGGATTTTGCAGAGAGGCGAAGAAAAAGGAATATATGGTGACGGGCAGATTGGCTGTGAAGGAGTGAAGGAGGGGGATGAAGGGAAGTGTGAAGGAGGATATGAGAGGAATTTGGAAAAGGGAGATGGGGGGGGAAAGAGGAAGAAGGTGTTTGTTTTTCTTTTTGTTCGTCTTTTTGTTTTGTTCGTCTTTGTTATTCAGTTTGTGCGTTTTGTTTGAAAGAGATGGACCGGACGTGAGACAAATGGTGATGATAATAATAATAATAATGATAATAATGATAATAATATCAATAATAATAATAATAATAATAATAATAATAATAATAATAATAATAATAATAATAATAATAATAATAATAATAATAATATAATGATAATAATAATGATAATATAATAGTAATAATAATAAATAATAATAATAATAATAATAATAATAATATAATAATAATAATAATAATAATAATAATAATAATAATAATAATAATAATAATAATAATAATAATAACTAATGTCCTCTATTTATTCTTATCATAATGATGCATAATTACAATGATGATTATAATGATAATAACAAAGATAATATCAATGACGATGATGATGATGATAGTAATCATAATAATGATAATATAATAATATTATAACAAAAATAATAGTGATATAAATAATAATAATAATAATAGTAATAATATGATAAATAATAATAATAATAATAATAATATAATAATAATAATAATAATAGTAATAATAATAATAACACCAATAATAATAATAATATAATAAATAATAATAATAATAATAATAATAATAAATAATATTAATAACAATAATAATAATAATAATAATAATAATAATAATAATAATAATAATAATAAATAATAATAATAATAATAATAATAATAATAATAATAATAATAATTAATAATAATAATAAATAATAATAATAATATAATAATAATAATAATAGTAGTAGTAGTACTACTACTACTACTAATAATAATAATAATAATACTACTACTAATAATAATACCAATAATAATGGTAATAAAGAAAGACGTGGGAGAAAAAAATGGAAAAGGAAGAAAAGGAAAGCCGAGGAAATACTGACACCAGCCAAGGAAGGAATCTCATTCTTGATCAATGAGGCGTCAAGTGGTGTGTCCGAAGAAGAATCTTTTCTTAGAAGGAGGTTAGAATTTCTCACGGATTCTCGGAGTTCGTATGCTAATGAGGGAAGCAAGCCTGGGATGCGGACAGTGCCATAGGGAGAAGAAATTAGCAAGCTTGGCACTGCCTCTTGGCTGGGTACGGTGCGGGGACGGGGAGTGCCTCTTCGGGTGGAGTCTGGGGTTGTTGGTATGTTGGAAGGGAGGGGGGGGGGGTATGTGTGTGTTCGTGTGTGTGTAGGGTCTGTTTTTGGATGGCTGGTTGGCTGG
>NW_020869822.1:863028-870528 GCF_003789085.1 Penaeus vannamei | reverse complement strand
ATATTCTCTTCCTAATGTGTGAGATATTTCATTTTATAAACTTGTGCAAAGGCGAGAGAATATATCCTTAATGCACGTATTGAATCAATAATAGCATGATAATTAAAGCATTTCCTAGTGTAATTGTTGCAAAAGGATAATGAATTAATGCAGCATCAGAAGTGCTTGATTACTTTAAGAGAAATTATAAATAAAATGAATGATAAATTAAAAACATTTTAAGTGGTGATGGCGATAAAGAGTATTAGTCAGTGATTTGATAATGAAATGATGATAATACCATAAATTCTAATAAAACAATAATTCATTGCAATGATTATGATAACCGTAGCGATGATATCAAGATCAATGTCAATATAAATAAATTCTAATAATAACGATAATGACAACGATGATGATAATGATGACGATGATGATAACAATGACTAATAATAATAATAACAATGACCTAACCTTTAAGTAATAATATTAAGGTCATGGAGAGAAGGGTTTGTTAAGAAAAGGTCATGGCAAATAAGAGATTAATGGGAAGTAAAAGAAATAGAAAAGGACGCTAAAGATAAAAGCCATAGATAAGAAAAGGTCATAAAAAAAAACTAAGTTGATGGAGAAGAAGTCATGCAGAAAAGCTCATAAAAAAGGTCATGAAAAAGAAGAAGACATAGAACACAGGTCATGCATAAAATTTCTTTGCATGGAGCGAAATATCCCACTGGTTATTTTAAAGTAATAGAATGATAAAAGTAGTTATTGGTGTGAATTTCTGTATATGTATATGTTTTAGAGTCAGTACCCAATGGTTATGTGCAGTTATATATTATTGCTATATAGTATATATTATATCTTATTACTACACTGATAATATATCTTCTTTTAATCATTATTTAATTATTTAATCATTATCTATAATTATATAATGGTTATGTGCATTATATATATATATGTAATATATCTTCTTTTATATTTATTTAATTATTGGGCTATATCATATAATGCAGTCATATATTATTGCTATAATTATATATTATATCTTATTGCCTACAACGGACATAATATTTTCCTTTTAATAATTATTTAGATTAATTTAATCATTATTATTGCTATAAATCATTAATAATTGCAGTTATATATTGCTATATAGTATATATTATATTCTACACTGCGCTATATATATAATGATGTTTTATATAGCTATATATATAATATTAATCATGCATTGCTACACACGGACAAATATTTCTTATTTTAATCATCAATTTAATTTAATTTAATCATTATTTTTGCTATATATTATATAATGGCTATGTGGCAGTCAATATATTATTGCTAATATATTATATATTATATCTTATTGCTACACGGATAATATCGTGATCATTATATTGCTATATAATATAATGGTTATGTGTGTTATCTATATTATCTTATTGCTACACGGATAATATATTTTCTTTTAATGCTATTATAATAATGATTATGTGCTGTTATATATTATTGCTATATGATTGCTACACGCATAAATATCTTCTTTTAATCATTAAATTATTTAATCAATCCTATTATTAGTGGCTTATACAGTCTACACGGATAATATATTCTTCTTTTAATATATTAATGATTTAATCATTATTATTGCTATATATTATATAATGGTTATGTGCAGTCACATATTATTATTATTATAGCTATATATTATATACTATATCATTGCTACACGGTTGATATATCTTCTTTTAATCCTTATTGTCTTATATGATGTGGAACTAATTTGTCTATACATATAACTTTGTATCTTTAAACTTTACATAAACACACACGTTGCAACAGGAACAACGAAGGGAAGCATTAGCGAAAAGGCCTTCGGGATATTCGTGTGTTTTCTTGTCCTTCCCTTCGTTGTTCCTGTTGCAATCTGTTCAATCATGAATTCCACACATAAACACACACGGACTTCTTTGATTGCAGTCACTACCATGTTCAGTGTTAAATCCATATTCAGATAATTAAATCATATTTTTTTCTCTATCGTTATCTTGCTACTATTACAAGTAATTAATCTATTCTTGGGTCAGCGTGATAAATTTAATAGAAGCTTTTAACCCGGTTTTAATCTGTGTTTGTAATTGGTACACCTTCATGTTCAGTGCTTTGACAACTAGCCCATTAAGACAGAGTTTAATTGAGATAATAGCTTAATAATCTATTCACTGCTAGCATTTGCGATAAATTCTCATCCCTGAAAAACATAAGGACGAATCTTTCAAATACGTTTGACAAGCACAAGCATACGTCGTTTTTGTATAATAATTATCCACAAATTCGCTTCATTCCTCCTACTATCTTACAGTACAGTGATCACCTGTGTGTGTGTGTGTGTGTGTGTGTGTGTGTGTGTGTGTGCATTCTCGTCTAACAGTATTGCCGACTTGCGTTCAATCCCGCGCGCTGCCGGTGGATGGTAACCATGACCATTCTTTGCACAAAGGAATTAAAAACAAATAAAACAGACAGTATGTCACAGCAAAAATAGTATTTTTGTAACATATGAAGAAACTATAAAAATCATGGACTGATTATATGAATTACGCTAAGGTAGGCGGTGTGTCTCATTCCAATTTATCCATTGTTCCTTGGAATCGTTTCATAATCCTTATCAACAAATCCAATTTATCCATAGAGTTTTTTGATCAAATCAGCTGTGATGCGCCCTCTTCACTGAACCCGATGCGAAACACGGAGAACCACGAGAAGATTCGATGACGTCAAACGAAATTTGTTTACGGATGACGTCATAGATACAGCACAAGACGTTGAAGATGCAAGCAGAGGAAGTTTTAAGAGAGAAACCTTGGCATCTTGAGCCGGTAAATTCTGTTGATTCTGCAACGGACACAAGGAAGGTTACTGATGTTTCTGTTTACACCGGTCGGCAGAAAGGAGGGGAAGGGAGATGAATAATAAATAATGTAATGGATAGAAAGAGAGAATGGTGAGAGATAAAAAAAGAGGTGAAAAAAAGAAAGTGAGAGATAAAAAAAGTGAAAAAAAAGTGAGAGATAAAAAGATAATGTTGATGCTTAGATGATAGATAAGGAGAGAAAAAGAAAAAAAAAGGTATGGATGGATATGAAAGAAGCGAAGCTAGGGTTAATGGTGACGTCATCAGGTCTTCTCGAGCTTTTTTTTAACGAATTTCGAATCTGTTACGAGATGGCCTTGTTTCAGAGACGAATTTCGTCAAAACTACTTATCTAACCAAATTTATCTGCTGATTGAATTTACAGCGCAATATCAAAGAATAAGTTTCGGCAAAAACGTGAATTCTTTCTCGGTAAAGATATTGGCCTCAAAAATCACAAATATCCACATCCACAAAATATCAGACTATGAAGACCAACGCCCTATTGTGAACATTAAAACCGAGCTCACTCAATCATTACTTTACGAAAACTTATCCTACAACAGTTCCAGAAACGCTAACTTTTTTAAAACTTTACCGTAATGGCAACTAAAAACAACTTTAATAGTTACTTATGAGTGGTTGTATTATCCCTTTCTCAAGTCCCTTAGTGTAGGTAGGATCTGTAAACTATTTCACTTAAATAACTATTTCACTTAAACACCATAAACAAGACAAGACACCATTAGTTTATTGCATAAAGTGTCATCTTTGAATTTATTGTGCAATAACCATGAACATTCAACTACCAAACAGTGCATTGGAATTGAACTGTATATATCAAAACAACGGCACACAGATAGATACTTATATCCTAAGATCAGACGAGAATTTACATGTGGTGTGTATAGCATTTGTAAAAATAAATAAACAGATGAATAAATAAAATATAGACTTCCTCTCCTGAATACGTTGGCAGGAAGACTCCTAACTGGCAGAATTCTTGCTGATTCGAGGCTTCTCCGCCACACACAGCGCTCTCCAAATCGTGCATGATCAAGACGAGGCATCTTCCATCTTACGTTCGCATTCGAAGCCATAGCCAAGTCAGTCGTCCAAACAAGGTTATTTTGCGACGTTGTGGATAGGCTGAATAACAGAAACTGTCACGGGCTTTTAATATTGGAAAATTGTCTTTGATGAAGGCTGTGTCATTACGCACAATGACCAGTACATAATTAAATAATATCATCGAAATCTTGTGAAGTCACGGATAAGAATTAAGGACAAGTCGGTGACTGAACAAGCACATTAAAAAAGAAGACAAACAAACAAAACGTACAAACAAATGCAAATAATAACATAAATCACGTGACACAGAACCTTAAACTATGTGAACCTTTCATAAAAGAAATTATACTTATTGTCATATTGAATTTGTGATATTATTATGCAACCTTGTGATTTCATGTAAAATAAACCCTTGTGTAACAGAAATAAGTTTTACAAAAAAGAACACTAGACATCTTCCAACTGTCATTGTCATTATCATACAATTTTTGAGAAAAATGTTTATTCCGAAAGATGAATAGAAAGCAATTTTACTGCAATCAGAAATGAATATCTTTTGTGTTCTCTTGTTTGTTTTTTATATTTTTTTTTTATTTTATTTATTTATTTATTATTTATTTATTTTACTTATTTTATTATTTTTATCTATCTATCTATCTATCTATCTATCTATCTATCTATCTATCTATCTATTTATTTATTTATTATTTTTTATTATTATTATCATTATTATTTTTATTTATTTTTTTATTTATTTATTTTATTTATTATTTTTTTTTTTTTTTTTTCACGGTGCTAAAATTTAGAGACGGCATTATGCTATAGCAAGACTCTTCGTCTGGAGAGTGACTTTGAACGAAAGAATAAAGCAAGCCTGGGAACTTTACAGACGACGGACTGGCTTCCTTGATGCAAAAGTGTCATGAACTATGAAATGTGCAAACTTCGCCTCCGTAAAGTCTCCCCATTCGTCTCTGTAAACATAAAAGGAAATGCATGACGCAGTTTGGGAAATGTAAGTTACATACAAGAATAGACGGGGGTGCGAATCTCGTTCTTAAACAGTAGTTACCTAAGCATGAATTTAGTAGGAGATTTATTTGAAGGGAAGAGTAAGTATGTAGATTTTAGCGGTGTATTATTGGCGAAGATCAAAATGACGGAAGAACGTACTAAACGCAAAATAACGGAAGAATAGATATACGTATAACGCACGTTGCCACCGCGCGGTTATTTATATCGGGAGCAATACAATTTATATCCCTAGTCATTTCAAATTGCTTCCCTCGCACTCCATCTCCCACACTGTCCCTCCCCATCCCCCCCCCCTTCTTTTTCACCGGATTTCCTTATTTCCCCTCTTTCTTTTCCCCTTTTCTTTCCCTCTTATTATTATCATCTTCCCTACTCCTTCCATTCTCTGTCCTTCTTCCTCTTCCCATTGCCCTACTTCTCAAGTTCCCTTCCCCTTTCCCCTCTAATTCCAACCCCTTCCACGCCCTCCCCTCCCCCTCTATGTCACCTCTCCCCCTTCTAAGCCCCTGCCCCTTCCATCCTCCCCCCCCCTTTCCCTCTAACTCCCCTCAACCCCTCCCATTCCTTTCCCCTCTAATTCGCCCCAACCCCTCGCCCTCTCCGTCTAATTTCCCTCAACCCCTTCCATCCCCTCCCTTTCCCCTCAACCCCTCTCATCCCCTCAATTTCCCCTTCTAATTCCCCCAACCCTCCCATCCCCTCGCCTCTCCATCTAATTCTCTCATGCCCCTACTTCTTCCCTCTCCCCTCTTCCAGGCTCTCTTTCCCGTCCACTGACCATCCCAACCCATCTTCCCGTCCATCCTGACCATCCCAACCCATCTTTCCTAAGCTCATGGACTCTCCAGCTCCCTCAACTTTCCCCTCTATTTCTCCCCAACACTTCCCCCCCCTCTCCCACCCACCCTCCCCACTGCGTCCCTTATAGACCCATGAATCTCCCCTTCCCCCCTCTACTAACTCTTTTTTCCCCCTCTGCCCCCTCTACCCCTTCCTCCCCCTCTCCACCATCTTAAGCTCCCCATTTCCCCCTCACCCCCCCACCAACACCCTACCCCTCCCCTCGTGAAGTTATGAACCCTTCCCCCCTCCTCCCCTCCTCCTCTCCATCACCCTCCCCCCTCTCGCCCCTTGTAAACTCTTGAACCCTCCCCCCTCCCCACCTTAGCCAACTCTTCCCCTCCTCTACCCTCTCTCCGCCGCTCTTCCTACCCCAACCCCCTCTCTTCGCCCCGCCAATCATGACCTCATAACCCTCCCCACACCTTCTCCTTCCACTCTCCGCCACCCTTCCTACACCGCACCCTGCCCCTCCCCCACCTCTTCCAACTCTTTCCCTCCCTACTCCTCCAATTCTTTCCCGCCCCACTTCCGCTCCTCCTATCCGCACCCTTACCCCTCCAACCCACCACCCCTATCCGCCACCCTTTCTACCCCTCACCCCCCCTAACACACCAAATCTCTATCCGCCCCCATTCCTACCCCTCCACCCTCCCTAACCTCCTATCAACCACCCTTCCTACCCTCCACCTCCCTAACCCCCACCCCTTCCTACTCCCCACCCCACCCCCACCCCTACCATCCCCTACCAATCCAGCACCCCCCCCCCTTCATGACCTCATGCCCCGCCAGTTTTCCGGCCGCTGATTCTTATACGACCCTTGATCGGACGCGGGAAATCCCCCCCCCCCCCCCTTCTCCACCGTCTCGGCAAATAGAGAAACAGCCGCCGAATCCTTTCTATCTCCCGCATTACTTTGAGGGAGAGAAAAAATCAAATGAGATTCTTCGTAAGAGACGATTCTGGAATATTTGTTATTGGGGCAATGTCAGCGGAGGGAGGGAGGGAGGGAAGGGAGGGAGGGAGGGAGGAGGGAGGGAGGGAGGGAGGGAGGAGAGGGAGGGAGGGAGGGAGGGAGGGAGAGAGAGGGAGGGAGGGAGGGAGGGAGGAGGGAGGGAGGGAGGAGGGAATAGGAGGGAGGGAGGGAGTAGGAGGGAGATAGAGAGAGAGAGAGAGAGAGAGAGAGAGAGAGAGAGAGAGAGAGAGAGAGAGGAGAGAGAGAGAGAGAGAGAGAGAGAAGAGAGAGATTTGCGTGTTGAGAAGTGCATTCAGAATTGTGTAAATCATTACTTATTGTAATATAAATTCATATAACATAATTCAACAGGCAAAAAATATTTGTTTTACAATCAACAATTACAAAATCTTTCGATCCGCCAACCTCCCAATCGAAATACAGAGAGAACCAAGGCGACACGAATCAAAACCAAATCAAAACCAATCATTTTTTATTGACACTCGCAAATAACAACAACAGCAATTCCGAAACCGAAAGAGCAGAAACCGGCGACCTTGATCGAAACTGTCTTGGCCAGGGAGAAGATGATGACGCCAGCATCCGGCCAGTTATCCGACCGCCCCGTTCGGCTTTGGGGGGAAATAGAATAACGATACAACGGCGCGGGGAAAGAGGTGAATAATTTCTATCATTTAA
>NW_020869822.1:833028-848028 GCF_003789085.1 Penaeus vannamei | reverse complement strand
GTGTGTGTGTGTGTGTGTGTGTGTGTGTGTGTGTGTGTGTGTGTGTGTGTGTGTGTGTGTGTGTGTGTGTGTGTGTGTGTGTGTGTGTGTGTGTGTATCTACTTCACCTTCATTCCACTAACTTCTGTGTGGTGTGTGTGTGCGTGTCTATGTATGTATGTATGCATGCATGCATGTGTGCGTGTGTGTCTATTTCTTCCTTACTTTCATTCCACTAACTTCTTGTGTTTTTCCTCCCTTTCTGTATATCTCTGAAGAGATGTTTTGCCGTTGAAGTTAATGCAAGGAAACATTTAGTTAGTCATTATATATTATTTTTCTTTCTTTTAAAACCATTAACTTTCCAGATCGTTAGAAACTCTTTGGTGCATTTTGTTGAATTTAAATCAGAATAAGAGATGCTAATAAAAAAAAAAGATTAAAGACAGGCAGGATTATTTATTCATTATTTATTCATTATTTTATTGCTGTTGAATTTAAATCGGGAAAAGGGATGTCAATAAAAAAAGTTAAGAGAAAAGGGACTAACGATTTCGTATTTAGTTCTTTGATGTTATCGTTTTTGCTTATTAATAATATCATCATTGTAATTATTATAATTTTATCTTTATCATCATCATTGTCATTATTATCATTATCATTATCATATTATATATTATATTCATCATATCATCCATTATCATTGTCATTATCATTATCATATCATCATAATCATCATTATTATCATTTTATCATCTTTATATATTTATTATCATTATTATTATTATTATTATTATTATTATTAGTAGTAGTAAGTAGTTAGTATTATTATTATTATCAGTATTTCATTATCATTATTATTATTATTATTATTATTACTTTTATCATAATCCTCATTATCATCATCTACAACTTTGGTACAAGTAAAGAAAGTCAACATCTGAATAATCAATTAATACATACACTTGCCATGGGTTTATATATGTAAAGGGTAAATACATACACATAATTCTGCAAGGAATGAACAAGCATTACGTCATTCTCTAAGAAACACGGTTTTTATTGTTCATTGTTCATTCTCTACGGCTTTGTGGAATTTTTTGTTTAATTTTCTTTATTCTCTCTCTCTCTTTTCCTTTTGTCTTTCCTTATTCTCTCCTTCTCTTCTTCTTCTTTCTTCTTTTCTTTTCCTTCTGTCTTTCTTTATTCTCTCCTTCTTTTTCCTTCTGTCTTTCTTTATTCTCTCCTTCTTTTCCTTCTATCCTTCCCAGTTTTATCTCCCTTTACGATTTTGTATTTAAGAAAATTGTCATTCTATTGAAATTTATTCCATTCTGTTGCAGAGTATGTTCTTTTTTTCATTTTCTTTTTTTTTGTGTTTTTTTTTTTTTTTTTTTTTGCCATCAATAATAATGTTACCACTTTATAGCCATCTAGAAAGAGGTGATTGCTTCTGATCAGTCGTTCAGATTTAATCCGCTGTCCACTTAATCACATCGCCCACTTAAATCTCCCCCTTAATGATGAAAGGTCCACCTGATCACTTCATCGATCGACCACTAAAAAAAAAAAAAAAAAAAAAAAAAAAAAAAAAAAAAAAAAAAAAAAAAAGAAGAAGAAGAAGAAGAAGAAGAAGAAGAAGAAGAAGAAGAAGAAGAAGAAGAAGAAGAAGAAGAAGAAGAAGAAGAAGAAGAAGAAGAAAAAGGTCTACTTTAATAAGCGTTCGTTTAACCAATAGTCCGCTTAATCAAATTGGCCACTTGATTAATCGCACACTTCATAAGTCATCTGCTCGAATGATTGTTCCCTTTGATCAATCTTAATCCACTTATCTACTTAAATCGTCCACTTAAACATTCGTTCACATCGGCAGTCGTTCACTTAAGCGTTTAATTCATCAAATCGGCCACTTGATCACCTGTTCACTCAATCTATTGTCTATTTAATCAGACCATACACTTGGTCAGCTGTCTGGTCAATCAACTGTCTATTTGGTCATTTGGCCACTTAATCAGCTGTTCGTTTAATTAAATTACCTGATCGTCGTCCACTTAATCAGTTTTCCAAGTAAGAAAAACTTAATCCGTCGTCCACTTAACCGTCCACTTGATAGTCTTCCCACTTAATTTTTCGTCCACTTAACACTTCCACTTAATCCTTCGTCCACTTTCCACTTAATTTTTCGTCCACTTAACTTCCACTTAATCCGTCGTCCACTTCCACTTTAATTTTTTCGTCCACTTAACTTCCACTTAATCCTTCGTCCACTTAACTTCCACTTAATTTTTCGTCCACTTAACTTCCCTTGTCCACTAAACCGTCCACTTGATCAGTCTTCCACTTAATTTCCACTTAATTTTTCGTCCACTTAAACTTCCACTTAATCCCTCGTCCACTTAACCGTCCACTTGATCAGTCTTCCACTTAATCCATTCGTATTGATCTTTCCACTTTCGTTCCCAGGCACTGCAATTCACAGTTCTATAAAACACATTGTTATTGTCCAAATTTTTCCCGAACTTCATTATAAATTCCATTATAGTCTTTTCAATGCATGATTCCTTTCCTCTGGTATGCTATTAATTTTTTTTCTTTTTTTTTTTTTTTTTTCTGTGGGATTGAAACCATATTATCTCTGTTTATTCAGTCCGTTATTCTTCTATCTATAAATTTTTCTTTCTTTTCTGAAATTAATTTTCTTCTTTTCTATGTTCTTCTCTTGTTCTTATATAATTTTAATTGCTGTTTATGCTTTGCGTTATATTTTATCACAATGTTCGATCAAAGAATACATTACCATAATGTTTTTTTAATCAGGTGTTTGTTATTTTCCTTTTACATTATAACGAATGTTTATTCCCAACGACCTAACAAGGAATGCTTTGTCACAGACGAACGAAAGAAATACATAATTCAACGTTATTCGTAAGTACAAATTATATTATCCCCTCTCTCTGTCTCTGGTCTGCTCTCCTGTGTCTGTCCTCTGTCTCTCCTCTGTGTCCCTTGTCTACTGGTCTCCTGCGTCTCTCTCTCTTCTCCTCTCCCTTCCCTCTTATCGTCGATCATCTCAGATCGTCATCTCTCTCTCTCGGGGATCTCTTCTCTCTCAATCTCGTGAGCTCTCCTCTCTCTCTCTGCTTCCTCTTGTGATCCCTTGGGTTATTTCTCCTCATCTCCCTCCTCTTCCACGTCATGCCACTCCTCCTCTCTCACTCTCATCTCTGCTCAGGCATCTCTCTCAGTCTCTCGGTCTCTCTCTCCCTTCCTCCTCCACGCTCTCTCTCGTCTCTCATCCATCTCCTCCTCCTCTCTTTCCTTCCCTCATCGACATTCACCTTCCCTCCCGACTCTCCAGGCCTCTCCATGCCCCTCCTTTTGCTCCTCTCCTTTCATCCTCTCGTTCCTCCCTGCCTGCTCCCTCATCGACCACTACTCCCCCCCCATACTCCCCCTCTCCCCAACCACCTCGCTCTCCTCCACCATCGTCCGCAGCATCCCCCCCCTCTCTCCGGTCTCCCACCCCTGTCCCCCTCCCTCTCTCCCCCCGGTCCCCCTCTCTCTCTCCTCATCCCCATCGTCCCCTCACCCCCCCCCCTCAGCCTCGCCGAATCCTTCTCCCGCCTCTCTCCCTCCTCATCCTCCCTACCCAACCCCCCCTCCCCCCCCCCCGCTCTCCTGCCCCCCCCGCACCAGTCGCCCTCCCCCACCGCCCGAAGCACCCCTCCCCGCACTCACTCCATCCCCCCCCCCCACCACCTCCCCCCACCTCCTTCCCCCTCTCACGCCCCCTCCGCCCTTCCCCTCCCGGTCCCCCATAGATCCCACCGCCCCGCCGCCTCTGTCACCACTTCGGCCAGCTTCCCTCCCCCCCCCCCCTCCCCCCTCCCCCCCAGCTTCTCTCTGCTTCTCTCTCTCTGCTCTTGTGATCCCTAGTGTTATATTTCTCTCTGCTTCTCTCTCGCTCGCTCTCATCTGCTTCTTCCTCCTCATCTCCCTCTCCTCGTTCTCCGTCTCTCTCGTCTCTCGGTTCATCTCTCACGCTCTCTGTCAACCTGCTCTCTCTCTCTCCTGCACTGGGGTGACACTCACTCACGTCAGCACTACTCACATCACATCACTCACACTCACATCTCATGGCACGATCTCTCATCTCTCATCTCTCTCCCTCTCTCCTCACTCTCCTCGTCTCGATCTCGTCTCTCTCTCATATCGATTATTTTCAACGCCTGAACATCTATACTTCTGGTCTCAACTTTTAGGAGGATCTAAGTTTTTAGGAATTCAATTCCGAGCGGCGAGAGAGCCTCCAGGGACTCAATTATAGGTCTTGGGAAACTTATAGGGGCAGGATATCGGAACCCGAGGGCCCCGCGTCTCCCATTTACATGTGTTTGAGGGGTTTGGGACATTTGGCAAGGCTGTTTTGCCGGAAATTTTAAGAGGAGGGAGTTGGTTTGTGAGTTTATGGGGGGGAGTTTGAGGGGTTTGTAAGGGTAGGAGGGGGTGGGTTGGTAGGGAGAGGGCGTGGGGGTGGTTTATAGATCACGACGAGAGAGAGAGAGAGAGAGAGAGAGAGAGAGAGAGAGAGAGGAGAGAGAGAGAGAGAGAGAGAGAGGAGAGAGAGAGAGAGAGAGAGAGAGAGAGAGAGAGAGAAACCTAGGGATTCACAATAGAGAGAGAGAGAGAGAGAGAGGGAGATAAACCTAGGGATCACACAGACAAGACAGAGACAGAGAGACAGAGACAGAGAAACAGAGACAGAAGACAGAGAGAGAGAGAGAGAGAGAGACAGAGCAGAGAGACAGAGACAGAGAGAGGACAGAGACAAGAGACAAGAAGACAGAGACAGAGACAGAGACAGACAGAGACAAGAAGACAGGAGACAGAGAAACCAGAGACAGAGTGAGAGAGATGAAGAGAGAGAGAAGAGGAGGGGTGGGATGGGTGGTTGGGGGGGGGCTGTCAGGAAAAACGAATACGGGGGCCCTCTTAGTAGTATCTTCGGAATTTTTCTGATGAAAGAAGTTCCTGCTGTACGGCCAACGGCTAAGGATTGGACTGAAAGGATACGAAATTATAAATCTGACGCGAATCAAAAGAATATTTAAGTTAATTCAAAATTCTACCCCCCGCCCAAAAAAAAAAAACAGGGAAATTGGAAATTGCCCCTGAAAATGCCGTAGCAAACAATAAAAGTATATTTAGTTAATTAATATACTTAATAAAAAAAAAAATCCACTAGCCTAAAAAAGACCGGTAAGGTCGCTTAAATAACAAAAAAAAAAAAAAAAAAAAAAAAACAGGGAGCAGGCAGCAAAAACCGAAATTAAAATATTAATCCAAATAAAACGAAACCTCAAAATACGAACACAGTAAAAATTTAAACACAAGAAAGCATCAACATAAAAAAAACATAAAACCAAACTGCAAAAACCATGATCAACATAACCAACAAAAAATCAAATAATCAGTACCTCCTTCTCTTATTCCCTCTATGGTAATGATAAGCGGAAAACTGCGTGCAACGTGAAAGAGGCTTTGAACTTGTATCCTCCCGTGATTTGCAACACGGAAGAAACCTATGCAATCGTGCCGGTGTCTCGACCCACGATATTCCCTACGGTGTGTCAACAGCAAAAAAAAAAAAAAAAAAAAAAAAAAAAAAAGCCATGAGCTGGAACTGGGATTAACTTTGGGGTTGTCTAACTTCTTGTTTTTTTTTGGGTAACTTTTAACAGAGTTGTGATCAGGAGTTGTGAACTCATCACCATCATCAATATCTTTCCATCACGTGATGTATCATTTATCATTCGACCATGTACCAATTTATCAGAATCCATTATTCATTATTATTATCATCATCACCCCTCATATTCATTATCATTATCACCATCATTATCAGTTATCATCATCAATCATCTATTCATTATCATTATCACCATCATTATCATTATTATCATCATCATTACCATCATATTTACTATCATTATCACCATCAATTATTATTATCCATCATCATCAGATCCCATCACCACCACCATCATCATCATCATTTATTTCACCATCAGCATCATCACCATCACCCCACACCACCATCATCATCAATCATCATCATCATACTGAAAGGTTCGTTGTAAAAAATAAATGTTCAATATTTGCCAACGTGTGCTGTAATAAAATGATTCAAATGAGAATGAGGACACTAACATTCAAATAACTTAATAATGATAATATTGATGATTAGGAAAAATGATAACCACCAGTACTACAGTAATAAATGGTTGAGAATGATAAAAGGTAATATTAGTAAATAACAGTAATGATAATACTATGAAAGATAGTAAAATGAAAAAAATAATGATAATGATAAACAATAATGATAATATTGTATTACTATATATTATAGTGAAAATGATGATAATAATAGTGGTTATTTCAACTAAGTATTAATAACAATAACAACGGCAATAATAATGAATAATGTGTTAATTATTTAACAATCTATATCTACTTTTGATGAAGATAACGTGTCAAATATAAATATATACAGGATTAAGAAACAATAGCATCTCCTAATGACGGTAATAACCATTGATTATGATAAGAATAATAATAACACCCAGAACAGAATTGATAGCAACGGTAACAAAATCATTCCCAACAACAATTAAAAGATAAAAATATTAATCTTAAATTAAATTATTATACGGCATCGTAATCAAACAAATATGCTTTGGTATTATCCTCCCCCTGTCTGCGACCCCACCCTCCTCCTATAAACACCGCCTATAAACCCGAAACTGACTCAGGCCGTGCCTCATCCCCACCGCTGTGACGTTCAAAAAAAAAAAAAAAAAAACAAAAAAAACCCAAATTAAAAAAAAAAAAATAAATTAAATACATAAAATATAATAATATCATAACTACCAGAGCAATTTAAATATAATCTGATGATAATGAATAGACAGATAGATATGATAAAAATGAATAGATAATAAATAAGTAGTGAGTAGATAGACATATAAATAATATGAAATGAGATAATAAAATATAAAATAAGAAGAATAAATATCAAAGAATAGATGAATAATAAGTAAGATAATAAGTAACTTAAAAGGAGAAAAGGGGGATTAGAATAATAAGTAAATAAATGAAGAGAAGAAAAGAAAAAAAAAAGGAGAGAAAATTTAAGTGATCAATAAAAGGAAACTAAAGGAAATTAAAATAATAATAAAAAATATAAAGAGAAGAAAAGAATCAAATTAAAAAGCTAATTCATAAAATCGGAAAAAAAACTGAAAGTAAGACTAAAGAAAAAAAAAAAAAAAAAAAAAAATGGCGCCCACCAAAGAATGTTTTGAGTCCAGAGAAAAACTTTACAACAAAGTAAATGTTACGTTTTAGTGCCCTGTACACCCCCTCCTCCCCCTGCTCGCCTTCCGACGCTGAAAAAATTATTGATAGAAAGAAAAAAAAGGAATAAAAAGAAAATCAAAAGAAAATATATGGAGCGTAAAGAGAGAGAAAGAGGGATAGAGAGAATTAATTACAGCAATTTCCACGTACACGAGATTTTGTTTGTTTGTTTGTTTTGCCACTTTTATGGAACGGAACGGAAATTTACATGGTATGATTAGACTTTTTACTTGGCAACGATTTTTTCAGAAAATGAAAATGAAAGAATCAATAATAATATACGGGATAATACTGAAATAAAAGCAAATGTATGGACGTTAATAGTGGCAATAATGAAAAAGATAATAGAAAAATTATTGAAATTGATAGTAAAAACAGTAATTGATAATGATGCTCAAAAATAAGTACCATTAACGAAGATAATGATAATAATACTGATAATAACAATGAATGATGATATTGATAGTATAATATGATAGTAATAATGATAATAATGACAAAAACAGTAATGAGATAATGATGATGATATTAACTATAATCAATTAGTTATTAGTAATGTTAAGAATAATATCATAAGAGTAATAGCAATAATAGCAACAATAGTAATGATGATGATGATGGTTATAACCATTTATAATGGATAAAGATGATGATCCAATATAATGATAAATAAATATAAAACAATAACAACAACATCAACAACGACGACGCACGACTACGACATTAATAGTACATGATTACGAATAATGATAATATGATAATAAGTAATCATAAAATAATGATGATAATAATGATAATGATATAGTAATGATAATAATAATAATAATAAATGATAATAATGTTAATAATAATAATAATAATTAATAATAATAATAATATAATAATAAATAATAATGATAATGATAATATAATAAATGATAATGATAATGATATGATACATGATAATTGATATGATAATAATGATAAGTATATATATATAATGTATAATGATAATGATAATGATATGATGATGATAATGGATAATGATAATGAATGATAATCGATAATATTAATGATAATAATAATAATAATGAATGATAACAATAATAATATAATGGTAATAAGGATAATAGGGAATACATGATATTAAATAATAATGATAATTAACCAAGACATAAGAAAATATGTAATACACAATCATCATTATCATTAATAGCAGGACAACAAATAATAATGAAATAATGAATAGATGATAATGATATGCATAATAATGATGATGATAATAATAACAATAACAATAATGATAATAATAATAATATAATAATAAATAATAATAATAATAATAATATAATAATAATAATAATAATAATATGATAACAATAATGACAACAGCGGGGCAAAGGAAAAATAAGACGAAAATACGAAAATTTAATCACTTGATTACCGTTCCTCCTCCTGCGCTCCTCCTACATTCGCTCTTCCTGCTTTGGCTTCCCTCCCCTTCTTCATATCATAATTGTTTTTCCTTAATATCTCGTTTCCTTTCGTCTCTATTTTTCATCCTTTCCCTTCCCTCTTTATCAGCGCCTCCTTCTTATTACCTTCTGTCCGTTCCTCTTCTTCCTTCGTGGAATGAAGATGCACAATTGGTGAAGTTCCTTATTTCGGTCTGGATTTGGGAATGTTAGCATTTAGGGCGTTGTGTTGTCTGAGGGGGCGAGTGTGAGGTTTTGGTTCCTGTCCTCTGCTCTCTCTCTCTCTCTCTCTGTCTTTCTCTTGTGGGTCTTGGGTCTTGTCCTTTCTCTGCTCTCTCTCTCTCTGTCTTCTCTCTCTCTCCTCTCTCCTCTCTGCTCCTCTCCCTTCCCTCCTCTCTCTCTCTCTCTCTCTGCTGCTCCGCTTTCTCTTGGTACTTGGTCTTCTATCTTTCTCTCTTTCTCCTTTCTGTTTTTTCTCTTTATAAACTTCTCCTTCTCTCTCTCTTGCTGCTCTCTTCTCCTCTCTCTCTCTCTCTCTCTCCTCTCTTGCTCTCATCTTCTCTCTTCTTCCCTCTCATTTCTCTCTCATCTCTCTCTCTATTTCCTCTCTCGTCTCCTCTTTTCTTTCCCTCTCTCTGTCTTCCATTCCTCCCCCCTGCCCTTCGCTCGCCGTCTATTCGCTTCCTGCTCCCTGCTCTGAAGAGTAATATTATGTATCCTACTGTTTTACACTTTACACGTGAATTCAGTTGTTAGCGTGCTTAACCATATATTTACGATTGTAGCAACACTTATCATTGTGTCAATTGATTTGTCGTTTTTGGCTATTGTTCGTTCTGATTGTTATCATTATTTTGGCTGAAACGCTTACTGTTACTACTGTTTGAACGGATATTTTACAGAATTACGATATAATAGTTCACGCTGTTACTTATAACGGTTTATACCACACTTCACTAATTAGCCTGTTTAACAGTGTGATATTCCTGTTTGCAGTTTTCCAGCTAACTGAACTTAGAACATTATGGAGGTAATTTACATGGTTTAATGGAGAGAAAATAACTTTAAGGGTTTTAATGGACGAGGATATTGGTTCATTGCAATGGTGTATATTTAGTGGATGTAGTTACTGTTGTTTATCCACTCTCATAATGGTCACACGATTGTATCCCACACACACATTTTGTCACAGTGTAATGGTGCTTTTGATACTTGCCTTTTAAGTTGCAGTGCGCATAATGGATAGCCGAGATATCCCAGAAATTGGTCAGAAGTATTTATGCAACCCTAAATGTTTCGTAAAAAATAAGATGGTNTTATTGATATGAATCGATATTATATCGCTCTGGTTCTAAGTCGTTGCGATGAAAAAAAACAACAAAAGCATCAATGACTTAATAGATACGAATATTGTCAACTATAGAATTTAATTACAGAATCTGATCAAATCTTGACTGCCTATTAGCTGGTCCTGCTTGATTTTATGCTATTTTACAGCCTTAATGTTTAGAGAGCAGCGAGAAGTAGATTTGCGTCCTTCACAGACATGTAACATTGGTCCCCGTTTGAAATTAGCAAGATCAGTGTCATTACTCTTCTCCTAAACGACAGGGAAAGTGGGGTGGTAAATAACTAAGCGCGTTTTATTAGTAGCGTGTACGGTTGCAGGAGTTGCAAGAGATGGGAAAACAAGTATATGGTTGCAATCCGGCACTGATAGATTTTTGGTACAGTAGAATATTAGGGTGTACAGGTGAGAGATGGAGGAGGGTAAATGGTAATATATAGAATGTGGTATATATACAGTAGAAAGATTTTTTTTTTTTTCACTTTTCTTTTCTGTTTGTGGAGGTAGTTGTGTACATACGACTCTTTAACGCCAGACACACACTTGCAGGTTGTACATAAGACTCTGAAAAAACAAAGATACTGTGATGAAGACTCTATAAGTGGGAGCTAATATAACAACAATAGGGAGGATACATACATGCAGGTTGTACGTAAGACTCTATGAACATAAAAAGACTAAGTGACCGCATGCAGGTTGTAACAAACTAATAAACCAAGACACACACATGCAGGTTGTAAACAAAACTATAAACAAAAAGACCTCGGCACAAGACTCATAACACAAAAACACACATGTGTAGGTTTTAGTACATAGACTCTAGTGGAAGCATCAAATGACATACACTGCAGGTTGTGTCATAGAAACTTAAACAAAGACCACACATGCAGGTGTAAACATAACTATGAACGCAAAAAATACACATGCAGGTTGTGACAGCAAGACTCTATGTAAACACAAAAACAGACACGACATGCAGGTTGTACACAAGACTCTATAAACACAAAGACCACATGGTGTTGTAGGTTTTGTACATAGTTATCTATGATAAAGGCTTGGGCTCACATGCTAGGTGTACATAAAACTATAAACAAAGACACACTGCAGGTTTGTAAACAAACTCTGTCTAGATAGCAGCATAAAGCACACGGTATGCAGAGTGTACACGAGATATATAAAACATGCAAGACACGGTCGGTGTGTAAAAACAAAGATATAGTAAGAGACACAAAGACCACACATGCAGTTGTAACAAAATATATAATTCAGTCAAAGACACACTAACATGCAGGCGTGTAAACTAAAGCAACATATATTAAACGAATAAGACACACACATTGTAGGTTTAGTAAAAACTCAAAACTATATAAAACCACAAAGCCCCAAACATATCAGTATTATAGTCTCATGCAAGGCTGTAAACAAACTATATATAAACACAAAGACCACACATGCAGGTTGTAAACAAAACTATTAGTAACCAAAGACTACATTGAGAGGCATATAGCGAAGGAGTAACAGAGAACAGTGAAGTACATTGGCAGGTTTGTAAGACAAACTTGAGTCAGAAGCCACATTTCGCGCGAGGTCTAGTGTGTGAAAGCAAAACTTATAGATATTACAATAGACACTCATGGCAATTGAGAAACCACACATCACAGGAGTTTGTACTAAGGAACTGGGCCGGTGAATATAGGTATAAGTGCGTCATGTTCGTTGAGCGTCAGGCGGTAGGAGGAACAGCCAAAGATCTGTCTGAATACTGAGGATTTTTTAATCTGAGACAGACATTTTTAAATCAATGCTCACTGGATTGGTCTGGTGACGAAAGATAATTACTGTGACAAAAGAAAGACTACGAAGAAGAAGGAAAAATCTGCCAGAAAAAATAGGCCTAGTTTGCTAAGTTTCTCTTCTCTTTTTCGTCGTCTTTCTTCCACCTTTTTTCCCTCTCCCTTGTTCATTTATTCCTTTATATTTCTTCCTTTTCTTCCACTCTGTCCTCTTTTTGAGTGATCTTGCTTGTCCTCATCCAGCACCTTCACCTCCATTTCCTCCTTCTCTACCTCGTCTTACTGCTCTCCCTCCTTTTACTTAGTATTCTCCTGCTCTTCCTCCTCCTTCATCAACACTATCTCCTCTCTCTCTTCTACCACTTCTTCCTCCACCATCTATTCCTTCTACTCCTCGCCATTTTTTTTCTTCCTCCTCCTCTCCTTGTAATGCTGCCACTACTACTGATACTATTAGCTATACTTTTTCCTTTCGTCCTATCTCCTTCCTCAGGCCAACTCCCTTGCTTTCTTCCACTGTCGTTCCTCCTCTGGCCCCATTAGTTCGCACCTTCTTTTGCTTCTCTCCTCTCCCTCCTCCTGCTCCGCTCCACTTTCTGTCCCTCCTTGCCTCGCCCCTCCACATCCCTTTCTGTCCCTTCGCTCCGTCTCCTCGTTCTGGGCTGTCTGCTTCTCGCCTGTTAGTCGATATTCCTCCTCCTTCCTGCTCTGCTTTCTTCACGTCCTCCGCTTCCGCTTCCTTCTCCTCTCCTCCACTGCACCGTCGCCCTAACATATTCTTCCGCCGTTACTTCCCGCCTCCTCCGATGCCCTCTCGCTCACATCTAATCCTCTCCTTCCTCCTTCCTCCTCTTCTTCTTCCCTCCTCTCCTCTTCTTGCCCTTCCTGCCACCTCCACGATCATCTTCGCTTCCCCCTCCTCCTCTCCTCAACCCTCAGCTCGTCCTTCTCGCACTCTCCTGCCCTTCTCCCGCGTTCCAATTCCCGCACGGTTCCATTCCTCCTCCTCTTTCCACGTCTCATTTCTTGTCCCTTCGTCATCCGCCTCCTGCCGTCGCTCTTGCCTACTCCATTCTTCTTATCCTCCTCCTCCTCCTCCTCCTCCCTTCTTCTTCGCCCTGTTCCATATTCCTCTCCTCCTCCTCTCTCCGTCTGTTCTGTCTTCTCCTCCTCTCGCTCGTTTGCTCTGTCTCTTGCCTCGGCTCCTTCTCTTGTCTTCTTCGCTCTCCTCCCACTCCACTCCAGCTTTTCTTCCCTCCCTTGGTCTCTCCTCCCCCCTCCTCTCCTCCGCTGGCTCCTCCTGGTCCTTCTCCTGTTCGTTATTAGTCTCCTCCTTCCTCGCTCCATCTCTTCACGTCCTCGTGCTCTAGTATTATACTCCTATCTGCTGTCCTCGCTCCTTCTCTGGCACCGGACTCTCGATATTCCTGGTCCCCTTCGCTCCTCCGTGGCGCCGGCTCCTCGCTCCTCCTCGCCCTCTCCCTGCGCGTTCTCTCCTGTGTCATATGTCTCCTTGTGCCTTCTTCCTGCTTGGCTTCGCACGTCCTTTCTCATCTTCTTGCCTTCCTGCCTCGCTGCTCTCGGTGCACCTGAATCAACTCCATATCTTCCCTCCTCCTCGCTCCTCCTCGCCTCTTGCTCCTCTCCCTGCTCTCCTCTCACCATCCACCATTTCCAGTCGCCGTCCTTCCTCTGCGTCCTCCTCCCGCCTGCGCTCCTGCCCTACTTGCTCCTCCCCTTCCGCTCTCCTCCTCTCCTCCTCCCCTGTGCTCCTTCCTCGTCTCCTCGTCTCTCCTTCCTCCTCTCCTTCCTACTTTTCTCCGTCCCTCCGTCCTCCTCTGCCTCTCTCCGGTCGCTGCCCCTGCTCCTCTACTCTCCTCCCTTCCCTCCCTCTCCTCCTCACTCCCCCTCCTCCTGCCTCCTCCCTCTGCCACTCCTCCTCCTCGTCCTTCCTCCTGCCTTCTCCCTCCCGTCCATCCGCTCCTCCTGCCTCCTCCACCTTCACCTGCATCTGTCCCAGCCCCTTCCGTCTCCCCCTTCAATCCTCCCCTCCTACGACGGTGTTGCCGTCCGTTTCCCTTCCTCGCCCTCCTCTGCCCAACTCTCCTCGCTCCTCCTCCCTCCTCGCGCCCTCCCTCCTCCCTCGCCTCCTCTCTGCTCCTCCTCCTGCCTCCTGCCTCTCGCGTCCTCCTGCCTCGCCTCTGCCTTCTGCTCTCATCCTTCCTCCTCCTCCTCTCGCTACCACTCACGCTCCATGCTTCACCCTCCTCCCTCTCCTCACTTCTCCCTCTCCTCCTCCTTCTCCACCTCGTTTTCGCATTTCGTCTTATATTCATTCGCGACTAACTTTGGACGCCAAGGTAAAAGTGGCCCCTTGTGACGTCTTTAAATTTCGTGCATATATCGCGGGGACAGTCGTGAGTGCATAATGAGCTGGAGTCAGTGCCAGGCTTGTATCGGATTATCTGACTTGTGTTGAAAGGGAGGAGAAAGAAGTTAAAATGGGAAGGAGGGATAGGGGGGTGGGAAGTGAGAGAGAGGGGGGGAGAGGGAGGGAGGCAAGAAGAGGAGAGAGTAGAAGAGAGAGAAGGGGAGAGGAGGAAAGAAATGAGATGGAGAGGGGGGAGGGGGAGTAGAGAGGAGGGGGGGGAGGAAAACGAAAGAGAGAGAGAGGAACGAAGAGAGAGAGGACAGAGAGAGAGAGGAGGAAAAGAAAGATTATAGAGAGAGAACTATTCCTCCTCGCTCGCCCTCCTCGCTCCTCGCCTGCCTCCTCCTCCTCCCTCTCCTCCTCCTCCTCTCCTCCTGCTCGCTCCTCCTCTGCTTCTTCGTCTCTCCTCCTGTCCTGCTCCTCCTCCTCGACCTCCAACTCCATCGTTCACGCCTCCTCCTCCTCCTCTCCTGCCTTCTCCTCTCCTCCTCTTTGTCCCCGTTTCATATCCGTCTTTCTCGCATCACCCATGCGCCAGCTAACCTTCTGGAAGCAAGTAAAAGTGGCCCCTTGTGA
>NW_020869822.1:796438-798938 GCF_003789085.1 Penaeus vannamei | reverse complement strand
CATAAACACGGTAGCAAATAAAAAACAAACACACACCGAGATATAAAACAACACATGTTATAAAAGAAGAAGCAAAAAGAAAAAAAGAAGGAGAAAGAAGAGGGAATGAGAGAAAGAATGATAGATAGAGAAGAAAGAAAGAAAAAGAAAGACCAGAAATAAAGAAAGAAAGAGAGATAGAAAGAAAGAAAGCAAGAAAAAGAGAGACAAGAAATAAAGAAAGAAAGAAAAAGATAGAAAAAAGAAAGCAAGAAAAAAAAGAGAAACAAGAAATAAAGAAAGAAAGAGAGATAGAAAGAAGAAAGCAAGAAAAAGAGAGACAAGAAAGAAAGAAAGAAAGAGAGATAGAAAGAGAGAAAGCAAGAAAAAGAGAGACAAGAAATAAATAAAGAAAGAGAGATATAAAGTCAGAAAGAAAGAAGGAAAGAAAAGGAAGAAAGAAAAAAAGAAAAAAAAAAAAAACGGAAGGACACACAAACAAACCAAACACAAACAGACCCAAACACGAAGGAGAGTCTGTGAGAGCACTTCCTGCTTCGAGGGCATTCTCAAGCACACTAAAGGCCGTGTCACACACTAGCACTTTTTCCGTCAATTTTTTGACAATTTTATTTAACATAAATACAAACATTCTCGAATATAGCTCTTGGTTTGACTTTGCTTGGCTGAAAAAGTTGACGGAAAGGTTTTCAGACGGAAACGATTATCGTCTGACTGGAAAATCGACAATTCGCTCAAAAATGGACAAAATTTCAGAAAATTGTCAAAATTGACGGAAAAAATGCTAGTGTGAGACAGTACCTTAAGTATTCCCTAGTTGCTGTTCCCCGCTGTGCTTCCCTTATCCTTTTCTTCGACAGGTCTTCCTCCCCCTGATCATCCACCATCCACCTCGCCTCCTCCTTCCACTAATTAAGCCCTTCCTCCCTCTTCCACATACGCGGCGGAGTCACCCTGCCCAGCCAAGCCCCTTACCATTCTCCTCCCTCTGCCTCCTTCCTTATTTATATCCATCCTCTCTCCCTCCTTCCTCCCCTCTTATCTCTCTCCCTCCTTTTCCTCTCCATATCTCTTCTCACCCCCTTTCTCCCTCCTTCCCTCCTCTCCCTATCTCTCTCCATCCATCTTCCCTCCTTCCCCTCTCCCTATCTCTCTCCACCCCTCTCTCCTCCTTCCTCCTCTCCCTATCTCTCTCCATCCATCTCTCCCTCCTTCCTCCTTTCCCTATCTCTCTCTCCATTCTCTCTCCTTCTCCATCCTCTTCTTATCCTCTTCCCTTCCTTCCTCCTCTCTCCTCCCTCTCCTCTCCTCTCTACCTTCTCTCTCCCTCTTCCATTATTCCCTGTCTCCTTCCCAGTGGGGTGCCAGGGGGTAGGGGGATAGGGGCAATTGGCTCGGGGGGGGGGGGGGATCCATTCAGAGAGGTTAATAAGATAGGATTTTGAAATTTATATCTAAATCGAAAAAAGTGTTTATTTCATGTTCCATCTGTGTTTACATATTCATGACTTCCTTTCTCGCTATGTCTACCATTACTAGGTCTATATTTGATTTTTATGAGGCATACAATCTAGGAGTTGGTCCGGGTATCACCAAGACCTCTTCAACGACACTGCTTCCTCCGTGCTCTTACCTCTTTCCCTCCCTCTTCCTCTCTTTCTCTTACGTCTCTCCTCTCCTTGCCTCCTTACCAATATCTCTCCCTCCTCTTCCCTTACCTCTTCCCCCCTCTCCTCCTTATTCCTTTCCTTCCTCTACTCCTTTCTCTCTCTCTCTTACTTGCTCCCTCCTCCTCCTCCTTACCTCTCACTTTTTACGTCTCTCCCTCTCTCCTCCTTACCTCCTTCCCTCCCTCTCCTCCACCATTCCCTCTCCCTCCCTCTCCTCCATACCCCACTCCCTCCACCATTCCCCCTTCCCCTTCCAGCCTTTGATCAACAGCTGCTCCCAGAGTGAGCAATAATAACATTTATTGAACCAGCGCGAAATTATCAGGGGTCCCTTGCCTTATTGCTTCCGTCTTGGACCCTGTGTTGTTGACGCGGCTTTAAATCGAAGGTGTTATTAGTCACCGGGAGAAACAACAGGAGACAACTTCCATCTGGGGTGTTTACCTTCGTCGTTCTACTTGAGCACTTAGCCCTCCTTTACTTTACTCACCCTTTACTAGGCTGGGACTCAATTCCTCATTCTTTCGGCTCTCTCTCTCTCTATCTCTGCTTCTCTATCTCTTCTCTGTCTCGCTTTCTCTCCTCTCTCTTCTTTCTCTCTCTGTCTCAGGCTTTCTCTCTCTCTCTCTCTCTCTCTCTCTCTCTCTCATCTCTTCTGTAGTCTCTCTCGCTTCTCTCTCTCTGTGTGAGTGGACTGTCATTCCTCCTCTCTGTCTCTTCTCCTCTCTTCTCCTCTCTTCTCCCCCACCATCTCCCCACTTTCTCTTCTCTCTCTTCGTCTCTTCTCTCTCTCTCTCTCATCTCTCTCTCTCTCTCTCTCTCTATTCTCT
>NW_020869822.1:791438-793938 GCF_003789085.1 Penaeus vannamei | reverse complement strand
AAAGGTTATATCCGACGAAAGTAAACGGTCGAAAGCGAGTGAAATGCGTGCGAACAGCTGTGAAACGAGGCCCATAAATGAAAACGTTTGAGGCCCATAAATGAAAACGTTTGAGGGCCATAAATGAAAACGTTTTGAGGGCCATAAATGAAATTTGAGGCCCATAATGAAAAACGTTTGAGGGCCATAAATGAAAACGTTTGAGGCCCATAAATGAAAACGTTTTGAGGGCCATAAATGAAAACGTTTGAGGCCCATAAATGAAAACGTTTTGAGGGCCATAAATGAAAACGTTTGTAGGCCTCCAAATGTGTTTTAAATGTCAACGCTAAGCTGCCACACCTGCAAGACCCCACGCCTTCTTGTACAAGTTTGTTTTTTAGTCTATTTCTGCATCCTTGTTGGAAATAAAAAGATACAGTAATCCGTAAAGCCAAACTCATCAACACACCGCGCGCATGTGTAGGCGTACACACTCGTAAACGCACACACACGCACACACACACGTGTACATGACGAGAGAAAGAAGGGAGAGCAGTGATTAAATCTGAAATTAGGAACAAAAAGAGACAAACAGGAAACTATAGAGAAAGGGATAGAAAAGGAGAAAGAGAAGATAATGAAGGAAGGGAGAATAACAAAAAAGGAAAAGGAAAATTGTGACGCATCCATTCTCATTCCGTTTTATCCCCTCTCTCTCTCTTTCTGTTTTACTTAATTTTTTTTTTTTTCTCTCTTGTCTCTTTAGTTCACAATTCTCTTTTTATTTTCTCTCTCTTTGAGTTTTTTGACAGTGAGTTTCCTCATTAGAATAACAATGTGTTTACTGGCTGTGGCGCAAATCACGAACAATTATACGCCATTGTAATCACACAGCAATTAGCATGCATTATGGTCTGGTATATTCATGGTTCCAAGCAGGGGGGGGGGAGGGGGGGAGCCGGTCTTATTCAAAGGCAGGATCAACCAAATTCATTGTCGTGATTTGCAGGTTTTTTTTTTCTTTTTTTTTTTAGTTATTTTGTTGTTGTTGTCGTTTTGTTTTAGTTTTTTTACTTAACTGTTTTTTGTGTTATTGGATGAGTGACTGTTTTTGACGGAGGGGTGGGGTGGGGGTGGGGTGGGATGGGGGTGAAGGGGATGATTCAGATATAGGATATGGAACGACTTGTAGTCTGAAGGGAATGAAAGCGTAAAAGGAAGAAATAGAGAAGATAAAAGAGAAGAAGAGAGAAGAAGAGAGAGAGAGAGATAGAGAGAGAGAAGAGAGAGAGAGAGAGAGAGAGGAGAGAGAGAGAGAGAGAGAGAGAGAGAGAGAGAGAGAGAGAGAGAGAGAGAGAGAAAGAAGATGGGAATGAAGAGAAGTGAGAAGAGGAAGATAAAGAAGTAATAACAGGAAGAAAGAAACAGAAGAAGAAGAAGAACAACAATAAAGCCAGCAAGAACAATAATGATAATGATAAACTAATGTGACTTCATTACTGAATTCATGGTTTTAGCCTAGTCTTAGACAACTGAATGTGATGTGTGTAACAACAAAAAGAAAGAGAAGAAAAAAAAGAGGAAAAAAGAAAAGAAAGAAGAAAAGAAAAACAGAAAAAAAAGAAAAAAAGAAAAGAAAGAAAAAGAAAAGAAAGAAAAAGAAAAGAAAGAAAGAAAAAAAAAATATATATATACATATATAATATATATATATATATATATATATATATATATATATATATATATATATAAACAAGAAAATGAAAATATGGCAAGAGCAAAGCATTGCACGGATGGCGATTAACAGATACTCAGCTGTTGCAATCACGTAACTTCATTTGCATCACGATATCAATGAACAGAATGTTGTACTTATGTTGTATTTACGTTGATATCTGTCCAGGTGTAAACATAGATAAACGAATATATTTTTTTTTTTCTAGAATTATTATAAACAAATCAAGCTGAAATATGTGTGAATCTCTTGAGAGCATGTTGGTTGATAAGTAATTATGAGTAATAATGATGATATTAAACGGAGGCTTTCGGGTTTATTTTAAGTATGGGTCTCTTTCTTTGTCTATTTGTCTTTCTATCTGTCTGTCTGTGTCTTTCTCTCTCTCTCTCTCTCTCTCTCTCTCCTCCTCCTCTCTCTCTCTCTCTCTCTCTCTCCTCTCTCTCTTCGTTCGTCTCTCTCTCTCCCTCTCTCTCTCTGCTTCTCTCTGTCTGTGTGTGTGTGTGTGTGTGTGTCGTCTCTCGTCTGTGTGTGTGTGTGTGTTGTGTGTGTGTGTGTGTCTGTTGTCTGTCTGTCCTGTCTGTCTCTCTTCTCTCTTCTCTCTCTCTCTCTGCTCTCTGTGGTGTGTGTGCCTTGTGTGTGTGTGTGGTTTGTCTTCTCCTCTCTCTCTCTCTCTCTCTCTTCTCTCTCTCTCTCTCTCTCTCTCTCTCCTCTCTTCTCTCTCTCTCTCTCTCTCTCTCTCTCTCTCTCTCTCTCTCTCCTCTCTCTCTTTCTCTCTCTCTC
>NW_020869822.1:781438-786438 GCF_003789085.1 Penaeus vannamei | reverse complement strand
AACCTAACCCACCCTTCCTCCTCGTCCCCTACCCACCACCTCCTTTCCCCCTACCACCCCCTTCTTTCCCACCCCCTACCCCTCTTTCCTACCCCCTACAACACCCTCCCTTTTCCACCCCCTACCCAACCACCCTCCTTCCCCGCTCCTCACGCCATCCTTTCCTCCCCTTCCTCCTTCCATGCCATCCTTCTCCAACCCCCTGCCAAGCGAAATGCAAATATTGTGCAAATTATTTCTGGAGATTTGGAAAGCATCTTTCCGTAATACCGGAGTCTCCGCTTCCACCCTTATTCCCGTTTTCTCTATTAATCCACTTTCTTTTTATTTCCGTTTTCTGTTAATTCTCTTTTATTTGAATTTTCTTTTATTTTTATATTTTTTTCCTTCACTTATTCGATGCGTGATTTTCCTCAATCTCTGTATGTATCGTTTAATAGATTATTTTTATCCCTTTTCTTTCTTTTAACAATATATAAAGCTTTTAAATTTTTTTATATAATCTTTTTTTTTTTTTATCGACAATTAAAAGCCAAAAGGAGTTAAATCAAACATAAAAAACAACTCAAACCCCTACTCTCGCCTTAATGTCATTTGGGGGCATGCGGGCCAAAAGATCAGATCCTCATAACATGTCGTCGGGTAGTTCTCACGTGCAGATCAGATTTATTTTTATATTTGTTCTTGTTTTTTTCTGGTTGGGGGGGAGCGGACGGGTAGGGAGCACCCATGTAGACGTGGGTAGGGGGGGGGCGGACGGAGGAGGGGGAGGACGGAAGGGGGATATATTGATGTAATAACGCATCACAAACAAAGACCCGAATAAACTTACTTTTGAGGTTTAATTTTACGGTGTGGTGATCGGTGCCAAATGAATTAGTAATTGAACTCCTTTGCTTTTTATTGTCAGCATTAAAAAGAAAAACAGAATGTAGAAATCTATGTACGTTATTACGCTATTTGTAACTATGTTGTATGAATTATATATAATATATATATATATACTACATATATATATATATATTAGGTATGTGTATTATAAATATATATATATATATAAATTATAATATAGTTAATAAAATTATATATATATATTAATATACTCATATTTCATATAAATAGTTAATAATATTTTTACATGTTATATGGTATATATGTATTATTTATAATCTATTATATTATATATGTATATGGCGGTGTATATTATATATTATATCAATATATATATATATAATATATATATGCTGTGTGTGTGTGGTGTGATGTGTGTGTGTGTGTGTGCTGTGTGTTGTGTGGTGTGTGTATAACATACATATCATACAGCATACATACTAACTATATCATATATATATATAATATATATATATATATAATTAATATATATAATATGTATATTATATTATATTAATATATTATATATATATAATATATATAATATGTATATATACCACACATTATATTTGTACTATATATAGTAATAGTATATATCATATAAACATATACTACAATATCAAAATATTATATTATATATATATTTATATATATTATATGATATATACACATATACTTATATGTATATGAACACACACGGCCACGTATTTACATATAATACTAATAATATATATAATTACATATATATATATATATATTATATTATACTATCACTATACATATCATGATATTATCTACTATCATATATAATATCTATATATCTTATGCATTCTTACATATATATCTATATTAATATTATATATTAATATATATATTATAATCTATATATACATACCCGCCCCTGACCCTCATAATTATTATATATATATGTATGTATATAAATATTGAATATATGCCTATTAATATATCAGTACTACAATAGTATTATCATCCTATATATATACTCACTATATACTATATAATAAAATTTGTGTCGTGTGCTGTATTTTCATATAACATAAATAGTTAATACGCTGGTATATAATTAATAAACTATAACATATATTATAATTATATTAGTATAAGGATATTATTATATATGGATATATATCAATTACTATAATATGGAAAAGGAGACTTGCTATTGTCTAGATCACACTAAATCAAACCCATACACGAACATAACTCATGTACACACACCACAGTCCATACACACGATCACCACACACACCATACACCCACGACACTCACACACACACAAACCACAATCACAACCTATATATATATATTCATATATATCTTATATATAATATATAATCTATATATTATATATATATCTATTATTATATATAGTAATATTTATAATATAATATATATATAATATTATATTTATTATATATATAAGTATGTATAGTATATAAAATATAATTAATTAATATTATATATTAATAACGTATGACATACAGAATGATTGAGGGAATATATCAAACGGCTCAATATCGAATATAGGTTGATAGCAGTGTAATAAATAAATAAATCTAAGAATATCATTATAAAAAATGATTAAATATTATTCCAAATATAAATAATTTAGAGATTAACAGTAAAATACTGAGAATAAAATAAATATAAGTAATATAAAAGTTAGGGAATATATTATATTAAAATAGATAAATGGTAGATATATTATATTAGTTTATGGTATCGGTGTGTGGGCTCCTCTAAGCACTGTTGGTATTAGACGGAACTATTATGAAGCACAAGGTTATAGCTTTAAGATTTAATGAAGGCTGTCAAGTGCTTTTTTTTATACTACTTTTAATTGTATGAAATCCTAACTAATGCAAATATAAAAAGAGAAGGGCACTTTCTTGAGCACTACTATGGTTTTAAAACGAGCAAACACCATGAACCTGATAATCCCAATAATGGGTTTCTGTGGAATCGGAAACTCGAGCCATATTAGTAGCAATTGATATATGCCATGATTAGGATATTCATTATTTGCTTGCTGCCACTTAGGATATCATCCGACTATGCAGCAAAAGTTATTGCTTTGAGGATATTTTGTGATGAATATCTTAATACACCGTCAAAATTGTATAATGTATATATATATAAATATATATATATATATAATATTATTATATATATATATATATATATGTAATATCATATAATATATATATAAATATATATATATATATATATATAATATATATATATATATATATGTATAATTATATACTATATATTATATATATATATATATATATATATATATATATATTATATATATATATATATATATATTATGACCACCACACACACACACACACACACACACACATATATATATATATATAATATGTGTGTGTGTGTGTGTGTGTGTGTGTGTATGTATGTATGCACACACGCACCACACACACATACACACACCACACACACACACACCACACACACACACACACATGTATATCTATCTCTATCTATCTTCTATCTATTTATCTAGAGAGAGAGAGAGGGGGAGGGGGAGAAGGATAGATCACAACACAGAGAGACATCATCCATACATGTAGACTCACAGACAGTCAGACAGACAAGCAAAGAGAAACAGCGCATGCCAGCCAGACGGTCAGACAGACAGAAACATACAGACAGACAGACCAAAAACCAAACACTCGTCCGACTCCCCGTGAGCTATAAATACGAGCATACTGTCGGAATACATTACTGTCTTCGAGAGATTTACTGATGCGAGAATGTATCTTAGTTCGTTTTCTTGTGATAAAAGCTGGTCAGTCGGAGCTTCCTCTCTCTCTCTTCCCTCCTTTCCCGGTCTACGTACATTTAGGGAATAGAGGAAAATGAAAAAAAAGGAAACGAATAAAAGTGGAAGATTTAGTACACTGATAAAGAAAATATGTGGGTTCATATGTATAGTTCGTTTGGATATTCAGTTTGCTTGTACTTTGATGTTTATACGTAAACCGACTTTTTCTCTCTCTGTATCCCCCCCTCTCTCTCTCTCTCTCACTCTGTATCCTCTCTCTCTTTCTCTGTATTTCTCTCTCTCTCACTCACTCTGTATTCCTTTCTTCTCTCCTTTCTCTGATTCCTCTCTCTATCGATCTATCTCTTACTCATCTCACTCACACTCACTCCTCCCTCTCTCTCTCTCTCTCTCTCTCTCTCTCTCTCTCTCTCTCTCTCTCCTCTTCCTCTCTCCTCTCCTCCCTCCTCCCCTCCCTCTCTCTCTCTCTCTCCTTCACCCCTCCTCTCTCTCTCTCTCTCTCTCGCTCACCACTCTCGTTCTCACGCTAAAAAACCTCCTCAGTTTTGAGCTTGGATCTAAAACTGATTCCTGACTCAGGGTGCTCCAAGTTTTGTTTAACGCAAATCAATCGCCCACCGCCGTCAGAAGTTCGAGGGGGAGGTCTTCCTTCACCAGGCGGGATCCATCACCAGATCCAATGCGTCATTGTAGCGAGGGATGATGTAGGGAGAGGGAGAGAAGAGGAGGGAGAGGAGAGGGAGGGAGAGGAGAGGGAGAGAGAGGAGAGGGAGAGGGAGAGGAGAGGGAGAGAGAGAAGAGAGAGAGAGAGAGAGAGAGAGAGAGAGAGAAGAGAGAGAGAGAGAGAGGGAGAGGAGAGGGGAGGGCAGGGAGGGAGGGAGGGAGAGAGAGACAGAGATCGAGAGATGAGAAGAGAGAGGAGAGAGAGAGAGAGAGAGTAGAGCGAGAGAGAGGAGAGAGAGAGGTGTGGAGGGAGGGGAAGGGGAGTGGAGAAGGGGGAAGGTCTACTATGTGGTCGTTGATAACTATGAGTGGACTTATTTTGTTGTACGTACGCTGAAAAATGTTTTTTTTCTTTCTTTCTTTTTTTTTTCTTTTTTTTAGGGTTTGTCATTAAATGCATTGATAGTTTTTTTAATTGTTCTACTTTTGTTCGATTGTATCATAAATTCGAATTGCCTTATTTTGGCTATTTTAACAATTACTTAATATAATCTCATTCGCGTTTCTTTATCTTTTGTGATTAGTTGAAATCAGAGAGAGAACAGAAATAGAG
>NW_020869822.1:763938-766438 GCF_003789085.1 Penaeus vannamei | reverse complement strand
TGAGGAGGAAAGGAAAGCCGATTTTTTTTTATATATAACCTCCCCCCAAAAAAAAAAAAAAAAAAAATCAAATTCAGAAAGTAATCAGTTCCGACCTTCCAATACACGGAGGGAAAAATCAGACCAAAGCGATTTAGAAGAGAGAGAGAGAGAGAGAGAGAGAGAGAGAGAGAGAGAGAGAGAGAGAGAGAGAGAGAGAGAGAGAGAGAGACAGAGAGACAGAGAGAGAGAGAGAGAGAGAGAGAGACAGAGACAGAGAGACAGAGAGAGAGAGAGAGAGAGAGAGAGAGAGAGAGAGAGAGAGAGAGACAGAGAGACAGAGAGAGAGAGAGAGAGAGAGAGAGAGAGAGAGAGAGAGAGAGAGAGAGAGAGAGAGAAGAGAAAGAAGATAAAGTAGAAGAAGAAGAAAGTAGTAGCAAGAAGAGAAGAAGAAGAAGAAGGAGCAGAAGAATAAGTAGAAGAGGAGGAAGAAAAAGAAGAAGTAGGAGAAGAAGAGGAGGAAGAAGTAGAAGAAGAAAAAGAAAAAAGCAGAATAAGAATAAGAAAAAGAAGAAGAAGAGAAGGAGGAGGAAAATCTATTTAAGACGCAATCACCCTTCACTGCAAAGAAGAAAAGAAGATAAAAAAAATAAAAATACATTAATAAAGATCCACACAAAAAAAAAATAAAAAATAAGATTAAAAACGATAATAAAGATTCACTTAAAAATTCCCCGAAAAATTAACTAACTAATAAATAAATAAAGTGATAATAAAGATCCACGATACAAAAAGATAATAAACGATAATAAAAAGAAGAAGAATTAATAAAAAAAAAAACGATAAAAAGATCCCAAAAATCAACTAACTAAATAAATAAAGTGATAATAAATCCACGAAAAGTACAAAAAATAATAATAAAAACGATAATAAAAAAAGAAGAATTAATAATAAAAAAACATAAAAAAGATCTCCGAAAAATTAACTAACTAAATAAATAAAGTAATAAAGATCCACGAAAAGTACAAAAATAAATAATAAAACGATAATAAAAAATGAAGAATTAATAAAAATAAAAAAGATCTTCGAAAAATTAAACTAAATAAATAAATAAAGTGATAATAAAGATCCACGAAAAGTAAAAAAAAAAAAAAAAAAAAAAAAAAAAAAACGATAATAAAGAAGAAGAGGAATTAATAAAATAAAACGATAAAAAAATTCTCCGAAAAATTAACTAACTAACTAAATAAAGCGATAATAATGATCCACGAAAAGTACAAAAATAATAATAATAAACGATAACAAAGACTCACGAAGGAAGGACAAAAGTAGAGGTAAAAAATAATAATAATAATAAAAAATGATAATGATAATAAACAATAATAAAGATCCGCGAAAAAGTAATAAATAAATAAATAAATAAATAAATAAAAAGTGATAATAAAGATCCACGAAAAGCACAAAAAACAATAATAAGAAAACGATAATAAAGATCAAAACTAAAAATTAAAATAATAATAATATAATAATAATAAATAAATAAAAATAATAAACAAATAAAAACGATAACAAAGACCCACGAAGGAAGGACAAAAGTAGAGGGCAAAAAAAAAAAATAATAATAATAATAAAAACGATAATAAACATATGGAAAAAACAAACAAACAAAGAAAATAATAAGTAAATAAAAAATGATAATAAAACAAAAAAAACGTAACAAAGACCCCACGATGGAAGGCCAAAAGTAAGGACAAAAAAAAAAAAAAAAAAAAGAATAAATTAATAATAATAATAATAATAATAATAATATAAATAATATAATAATAATATAAATAATAAAAAATAATAATAATAAAAACGATAATGATGATCCACGAAAAAAAAAAAAAAAAAAAAAAAAAAAAAAAAAAAAAAATTAATAAACAAATAATTATAAATATATATATAAATAATAATATTATATAATAATAATAGATAATAGATAGATAGATAAAAAAACGATAACAAAAGCCCCCACGAAGGAAGGCCAAAAGTAGAGACCAGCAACTCAACAAAAGTTAATGAGAAAGCTAGGGCGAGTGAGGTCATGAGTGGCTTGAAGACGGCGTCAGCTGGAGGAGAGAAGACCCGAGACGGACAGACCTCTTGTAAGGGCAATTGCCGAGCTCCTTCTGAGAAATTCTTAAGGCGAAGACGGTGCCTTTACTTGCCATTCACGGTGGGCCGTCTTTTGAGCCGTGGGATTAGGTCGCGGGGATGTAACCGTTGCTGTGGGGGTCCTCGCTTATTATTTTTGGTTCTCTCTTTTCGGGTTCTGTTTGTCTGTCTTTTCTGTTCTTGTTTTCTGGTCTGTTTTTGTCTCTGTCTTTCTGTCTCTGGTCTGGTCTCTTCTCTTTCTCTCTTTCTCTCTCCTTCTCCTCTCCTCTCTCTCTCTCTCTTCTCTCTCTCTCTCTCTCTCTCTCTCTCTCTCTCTCTCTCTCTCTCTCTTCTTCTCTCGGCTGCTCTCTCTCTTCTCTCTTTG
>NW_020869822.1:747440-759315 GCF_003789085.1 Penaeus vannamei | reverse complement strand
TGTCAGAAACAGCGAGAGAGAGAGAGAGAGAGAATGCGTGGCAAAACGACCATTGAAGGTGTCTTAACTTCTCGGATCTTCGATTACGAGGACGTCTAACTATCTGATTGTCAGAATCAAAGGACAGAGGGAGACTGGGACTCACAGTAGCCTCAGATTGGCTCCTCCCACCTTAGCAACCGTTGCTAGGTGGGCCAAGCAGGTGTCACGTCCTCTGCAGGATCCTGGCACGACGCTGGCAACCCTTCTCCTCAAATATACATTTACTTGACCTTCTCCTTTGTATGAATTCTTTTTAAATACGTTTTGTTGGGCTTCTTCTTTGTATGAATGCTTTTTAAAAAATGCTGTAATTAGAAATTTGATGATACAGTTGTTACAGGTTCGGGTAATTGTGCGCTGAAAATGGCATGTTTAATCATTAAGGCTATGTCCAAAATGGGAAAAGAGAGACTGAGAGGGAGAAGGGTGCGAAGGAGAGAGAGAGAGAGAGAGAGAGAGAGAGAGAGAGAGAGAGAGAGAGAGAGAGAGAGAGAGAGAGAGAGAGAGAGAGAGAGAGAACGAAATAAAGAAAGAGAGAGAACGAAAGAAAGAAAGAGAGTGAGAGATAGAACGAAAAAAAAGAAAAAGCGAGAGAGAGAGAGAGAGAGAACAAGCGAGAGAAAGAGAGAGAGAGGGACTAAATGGATTTCGGAAAGCCTATTAGTATCACTGCCGCATAATAACATGGCAGAGGTCAAAGGTCAAAGTTCAAGAGTTGTTATCTGTCATGTCTATACAGATAAGTCCTCTTTCATGTTGAAGTGAATTTTGCTCACCTTCGTGCATATTGAATGATGAGTGAAAGGCTCGAGTTGCACTCAATTGAAGAGAAAGAAGGAAAAGGAAAAGGATGAAAGGAAGAGAGATAGGAAGAGAGAGAGAGAAAGAGAATAAAAAAAAAAAGAAGACTAAAAATGATGTAGAAAAAGAAACGAAAAGAGAGAAATAAAAATGTTAAACACACATCGATAACAAATAAATAAATAAAATAAAATAACAATAATAACAGAAACAAGAAAAAAAAGTTTCAAAAGACTCGGAGAAATCTTCAAGAAGTTGTCTTTCGATTGAGCAAATATCAAGATTCGTGACGTCATAGTTTTACGTCATCGCTGCGTTCGATTTTTTCTGTCGTTCGAACATTTCTTCAGTGCTTTTATTATCTAGATCTTTTCGAAATCAAGTAGCTTTCCTTTTTTGTATTACGGAGGTATCTATTTCACATATTTCACTGTTTCATGTTATTATATTATGAATGGTTTCGTAAGTTTTTTAATACATTATTTCTCGCTTGTATAATTATTTTTCATATAATTCTATAAAAGCAGAGCATAAAAAAAAAGTAATTTCTGATTTCCATGAATAAATAATAGAAATGTTAGTGATAGTGATAATAACTATGATGATAATGAAATTAATGGTAATGATTATCATGATAATGACAATAATTATCATAATAATATAACATTATCATGATAATTATTATCATAACAATGATAATCATTATCATAATAATGATAATAATTATCATAATTATGATAATTTCCATCAGCAGCGTGATCATAAAATATATAATTGTAATAATAACAGTAATGGTAATAACAATAATTATAGTAATGACAAAGATAATAATAATAACGATAATAATAATCATCATTATAATCATGATAATCATAAAATCTGTGATGATAATACTGAATAAAGATTATAATGATAATGATAATAATAATCATAATGATATAATAATTCATAATATAATGAACAATGGTAAAATAACGGCTAAATTGATTATATTGGCGGTAATGATAATAAAAGTGATAATAATGATAACGATAACAAAAGTAATGGTGATGAAATAGTAATAATGATAATGGTGATAATAAGAGATAAAACTGATAATAAAAAAGGATAATAATAGTGATAATGATAATAATAATAATAAATAATAATAATATAATAATAATAATAGTGATGATAATAATGATAAAATAATAACAATGATAGTAATAAATAATAATAACAACAACAACAAAAATATTAATTATAATAATCATCATATTATATTATGATAATAATAATAATAAAATAATATAAAATAACATAATTATAATAATAAATAATAATAATAATTAATAATAATAATAATTAATAATATAATAATAAATAATATAATAATAATAATAATAATAACAAAAATAATTGTAATAATCACTACTACTACCGATGGTAATAATGATGATGGTAAAATAATAATCATAAAAATAATGATCAAAAATAAGATTAATAACAATGACTAATACTAATGATAAAAATGATAAGACGATTGTAAAGAGATTGTAAGACAAACTTGTCTTCAGTAAGGTCACCATTTAGGGTAATCAACATTAACAGGCGTATCCTTCAGGGAGACTCTAAATCACCATTGCATTTTGTCATTACACTCATTCCCTTACCTCTGGTGGCACGAAAATTAAAGCAGGGATATTTTTTGGGGGGAATTAAAGCCTATTTTAATACGAAAATTAAAGCAGGGATTTTTTTTGGGGGGATTAAAGCCTATTTTAATACAGCAGGGATATTCTTTGGGGGGAAATTAAAGCCTATTTTAATACGAAAATTAAAGCAGGGATATTCTTTGGGGGGAAATTAAAGCCTATTTGAAACCATTTGTTATTTACGGATGACCTGAAATTGTATGGAAGCAGTGAAAGTGACATCAACTTCCTCGTCAGGGCAACCAAGTTAGTCGCAGAGGATATAGGGATGTCGTTTGGCTTTGATAAATGTGTGAGTTTTAGTTCTAAGAAGGGGAAAAGAATGCAAATGGGAAGGAATAGAGCTGGGATAAGGCGTTACTGGTAATGAAGTTGAGACAGAGGGCGATATATAATTGGGAATAGTAGAAAGAGGTGATGTATCTCGACAAGAAATGAAGGAAAACACAGATAAAGAGTATATTAACAAAATGAAGGCGATTTTAAGGTCCAGGTTGAATGGAGAGAATGTAATCAAGGCAATCAATACATCGGCTATGGCAACAGTAAGGTAGAAAGAATGGACTGAAAAAAAACAAAGTTATTAACAATTCATCCCCAATCAAATGTGGGAAGGCTTTATATCCCTAGAAATTTAGGAGGAAGAGGACTCACAAGCGTTCGAGGTCGTGTTGAGGAGGAAGTTCTAAGTATTGGCAAGTACATCATCGAAAGCCCTGAGAAACTACTTAAAGTTACGGAAGAAGAACTTAAATTTGTGAAAAAGACTAACAACGGTGCTGGTAAGGAAAAGAAAGAGAAGAAAGACAAAGTGGAAAAAAGACGTTACATGGGCAATTTCTCCGTGAGAAAGAAGAATATACAAACAGGAAAAGAAGGGAATGGTTAAGAAGAGGAGAGTTAAAACGAGGAACGGAAAGTTTGATTTGCACAGCACAAGAGCAAACTCAAAGAACTATAACATATAACATAGACAAAACAAGTACCACACCATTATGCCGCCTTTGCAAAGAGAAAACAGAACATGTTACCCATATTTTGCGTGCGTGCTCTAATCTTACAAAGAATCAGTATCGAAAACATGACAAAAATACATTGACTGCTGTACAAAAATAGTTCTCGATGGACTGCAATGAGAGTGGTTCTTGCATGAACCGGAACCAGAGCAAGAGAACGAAAGATGTAAGATCCTGTGGGACTTCACAGTACAACCTGATGAGATGCTAGAACACCGGAGGCCTGATATTGTCATTCTAAATAAGGTGAAAAGAGATTGCATTATTATTGACCTTGCAGTTCCAGGAGATCAAAACATAACCAAAGAGCCAAAAAAGGATCACGAAATACCAAGACCTGCATTTAGAGATAGAAAACAACAACTATGGGATGTTAAAGCAGTTGTAGTACCAGATGTGGTTGATGCACTGGGTTGATCTTTAGTTTCTAAAGAGCTCTAAACACATCTAAAACGAATAATTCCTCTTGTAGTCCCGTGCTTGCAAAAGGCAGCGTTGGTAGGTACAGCTTTCATCTTAAGGAGAGTGCTTGGCATCTCAGGGGTCGGGTAGAACTCCGATGTCGAGTGTGAAATTCCCATCATAAGATCGTGCACATCAAAAATAAAAAAATAAATAAAATAAATAAATAAAAAATGAATAAAATAAAGAATAATGAAAAATTTAAAAAAATAAAATAATAACTAATAATAATGACCAATGACAATGACATGTGATGATGATAATGATAATGATAATGATAATGACAATGACAATGATGACAATGGACAATGACAATGACAATGATGACAATGACAATGACAATAATTAATGATAATAAGAAAGTGGTGATAACGTTCAAAACCATACGCACCCGTAGGGAAACAAAACCCTTTCCACTCAAAAAAAAAAAAAAAAAAAAAAAAAAAAAAAAAAAGTAAATCGATTTTACACATACCATCAACGGGGTAAGTAAAACACACGTCGCCATCATTATTCGTAACTTTTGCTCTAGGTCAACGTAATGTTTCCTGAAAAAAAGTTTATGGGCTTCTAGTTACATTACAGGAAGCGCAGTTTATCACACTTTCCGGGATTCGCTTAATACGTGTTTCTTTTTATTTATCTATTTATTTATTCCATATCTATTTTAATGTCATAGTACACACACATATCTATCTATCTATCAATCTATATATATACCATATATATGTGTGGTGTGTGTGTGTGTGTGTGTGTGTGTGTGTGTGTGTGTGTGTGTGTGTGTGTGTGTGTGTGTGAGTGTGCGTTGCATGGCTGTGTGTGTGTATGTTGCGCGTGTGTGTAGTTGTATGTGTTCGTGTGGCTCTGTGTGTCTGTGTATTTTTATTTGGCTCTCTCTGTCACTCTCACTCAATCTCTCTCTCACACCCACACACAATAAAAAAAAAAATAAAAATAAGTAGAGAACACGGAAAAAAAACATCCATTCCCACATCTATTAAGTAGAGAACACGGAAAAAAAAACTTCCATGCCCACATCCATTCACACGCAAGAGAACCTCCAGATAGTTGAACCGCGTCCTCGAGCCTCAGGAGGTAAACATTGCCCTCAAACTAAATGAGGAGGACGACGACCCGCAAGCTTCCTCTGCCACGTAAGCCCAAACTTTAAGTTAGGTTTACAAACTTTCCGCGTAATGAGTTTGCCTGTTAAACATAAACCTGCCCTAATTTACATGACCGGTATGCGCATTTTCTTTAAACGGAGGGAGACAGAGAGAGAAAGAGATGGAGAGATGGAGGAGGGAGGAGAGAGAGATGAAGGAGGGAAGGAGAGAAGATAGAGAGAGAGAGATGAGGGAAGGAGAGCAGAGAGAGATGAGGAGAGAGGAGAGAGAGAGAGAGAGAGAGAGAGAGAGAGAGAGTTGGTTGTGAGAGTGGATGTGTGAGAGAGAGAGAGAGAGAGAGAGAGAGAAAGTTGGTCATGCATGTGAGGGAATGTGTAATAGAGAAAGACTGAGCGCGGGAGAGAAAGAGAGAGAGATAGTAAGAGAAATGATCCGGGTTCTGGTGCACCAAGATGGCGGAACGACGAACCAACCGCAAAATAAATGTCTCCCATCTTTATACCGCACGATAGAGGGTTGTTAGGGCGAAGAAATTGGTGTGTACATCCCACCACCGAAAGGGGGAAAAGAGAGACGAAAAAGGGGGAAGAAAAAGGAGGGTTGTTAGGGCGAAGGAAAGGGTGTACACTCCCCTTTGCCCGATTCCCTATGTGATGGATTGTGATAGAGTTCAGGTACTCGATAGACTTTTTTCCATTTCGTTGATGAGGAGGCGAAGGATTCTGGGAAAATTGAGAACCGGGCTGAACGTTCAAACGGGTTTATGTCCTAGAGATAAGAGTCTTTATGAACCCTCTTTATGAACCTCTCCGCTGCTGATTGGGTGTCTAGAAAACACTCGAACCCAAACGCCAGCAATTTGTTCGAGATATGGGCGATTTCAGGAAAATGTTTTTATATGTCGTCATTTAAAATATAAATACATTATGTACCATCATTACAAGTATGAAAATCAATCCCTATCAACATTTCGGTCGTCATTTAAAATATAAATACATTATGTATCATCAGTACAAGTATGAAAATCAATCCCTATCAACATTTCGGGTATAAAACACATTAAATCATAAATATACATAATCATTACGTATATGAGTATCATTCTATATGAGATTTATGGTGAAAAAAGAATTGTATTGGATATGACACATTCATGAGATACTGTCTACAGAAATGTCAATAGAATAGGAATATCGGAATATAAAAAAATAAAATTAATTCTGAGGATCACGGCTATAAGACCAACATGGAGAAAATTTAAAAATAGTTGTAATCATAATATTTTTGAGAAGGGTAACATTATTAGTAATAGAAATAATTATTACCGTAATGATAATGATAAAAATAATCGATGATAATGATATTAACAGTGATAATGATAATGATGATGACAACAACAGCAAAATAGAAATAAGGATAATAATAACCATGATAATATGGATGATAATATCAATAACAATAATAACAAAGATGATAATCATGATAATGATGACAATAACAAGGGTAATAATGGTAGCAATGATAATGATGATAATAATCATAACAACAGTAATAGTGATAAGAAAAATCATAATTATGATAATGATAAGGATAATGATAATAATAATAACAATAATGATAATTATGATGATACTAATGATAATAATGATAGTAATAATAATAAAAAATAATGATAATAATAATAACAATAATGATAATTATGATGATAATACTGATAGTAATAATAATAAAAATAATAATGATAATAACAATAACAATAATAATAATAATGATGATGATGATAATGATAATAATGATGATGATGATAACGATAATAATGATAATGATAACAAAAATGATAACAAAAATAATAATAATGACAATAATAATAGTAATGATAATGATGTTGATAATGATGGCAATAATAAGAAAAGTTATAATAAGAATTACAATGTTAATGATAAGAACAAAAATAATAACTTTAATAATAATGATGATGATAATAATGATAATGATAATTCCAATATCGATAGATATAGTTTTCCTGAGAAACTGAAAAGTAAAGAGAATGAGAACAAAGAAAAAGACATAGAAGATTAAAAAATATAGTAGCAAAGTCGCAAAAAGACTCTGGAAGATAAGAATGATGGAAAAAATAAATAAATAAAAAAAATAACGAGACCATCCCGATATCTTAGTTTACCCTTCACCCTCCCTCGTTTTCTTTTCGTCCTTCGCTATACACTCCCATTTTCTTTGTTAACCTTCTCAGCTATTTCTTTTTATCATTATTCTGTTCTTACTTGCTGATTCTTCCTTATTCTCACCCCCCCCCCTCCACCTCACACCTCCCTGTTACTCTTTTCAATCTGCTTTTTAACACCCTCCTTCTTTCTACCTTTTTTTGCCCCAACTATCATTTCCATTTTATCCTTTTCTTCATTCTCATCCTCATATTCACCTTCTCTCCTTTCTTGTCTCTCCTCCATTCCTTCTTCCCTTTCCTGTCTCCCTCTTCGCCCTCTCTAGTCCTCTCCTTTACTCCCCCTAATATCTTTTCCTTACGCTTCTTACCTGCACCCCAGCCTCCCTTCTTCCCTTCCCACACTTCCACACTTCACCCACCTTTCCTTCCTTAACACCCCACCCCCCTGCCCCCACTTCACCCCCAGTCTCCCTTTCTTACCCCCCCCCCCACAGGCACACTTCACCCTACCCTCCCCCTCTCCACACCACCCCTCTTCCCTTACCTAACATCCCCACACTCACACTTCACCCCAGCCTCTTTTCCTCCCCCCCACATTCATCCCCACTCTCCCTTCCCTAACATTTCACCCCGAGCCTCTCCCCCCCCCCACACACACACACTCCTACTTCACCCCAGCCTCTCTCTCCCCATCCCCCACCCCACACACAACCCCACACTCCGCTTCACCCTAGCCTCTCTTCCTCCCTCCCCCCCCACACACACACACAACCCCCACTCTCCTTTCCTAACATCCCCACACTCCCACTTCACCCCAGCCTCTCTTCCTTCCCCTCACCCACACACCACTCCCACACTCCCACTTCACCCCAGCCTCTCTTCCTCCCTCCCCCCCCCACACACAGCCCCCACTCTCCTTTCCTAAACATCCCCACACTCCCTCCCATCCCCAGCCTCTCTTCCTTCCCCCCCCCACACACACAAACCCCCACTCTCCTTTCCTTAACATCCCCCACACTCCCACTTCACCCCAGCCTCTCCCCTCATCCCCCATCCACACACCACCCCCACACTCCTACTTCACCCCAGCCCTCTCCCCCCCCCCCATACCACCCCCACACTCCCACTTTATCCCAGCCTCTCTTCCTTCCTTCTCCCCCACACAACCCCCACTCTCCTTTACTTAACATCCCCTCACTCCACTTCACCCCAGTCTCTCCCCCCCACACTCCCACTTCACCCCAGCCTCTCTTCCTCCCCCCCACCCCACACACCACCCCCACACTCCCACTTCACCCCCAGCCTCTCTTCCTCCCCCCCCCCCCCCCACACACACAACCCCCACTCTCCTTTCATAAACATCCCCACACTCCTACTCCCCCCCTCCACACTAACCCCCACTCTCCTTTCCTAAAACATCCCCCACACTCCCACTTCACCTAGCCTCTCTTCCCCCCCCCACACACACCACCCCCACTCTCCTTTCCTCAACATCCCCACACTCCCACTGAACAACCCCCCCCCCCCCCCCCCACAGTAATTGCTTCCTCCGGCGTAAGGAGAGATAATTAAACGGGGCGTATTCTCCCGCAGAGTTTCACGCTACGAGAAGACAGCAGTAAAATGTAATGTTATTGCTTTAATTAAGCCAGAAATTAGGGATATTATAGCCTTGCGGAGGACGTTAAGGTACTGGAACGGCAAAGAATATGTAATTTTTTTTTGCTTTTTTCTTGTTTTGTATTTTTTTTTTTTTTTATCTGAAGGAGTTCTTTCTTTCATGGAAGGAAAGAAAGAGAAAAAATGCAGAAAAATTCTGATTTGAAAGAATATGTAATTTTTTGCTCTTTTTCTTGTTTTGTATTTTTTTTTAATCTGAAGAACTTCTTTTGTTGATTTTATATGTCATGGAAGGAAAGAAAGAAGAAAAAATGCAGAAAAAATCAGATTTTAAGTTGAGGAAGAGAACGATGAATGAAAAGAAAAGAAAAGAAAAAAGGTTATGCAAATGAGGGTAAATAAAAGAAGGGAAAGATCAATCCCTTTGACTTCGACACCCACTTAGGTTTTTTCCCGAATCTTCAGATAGAAAAAATAGTAAGTTGCAGGTGTTGGATTTTTTTTTTTTTCCATCTCATCTCTTAACTTCTTTTTTTTTTCTTTTTTTTTTTTTTTTTTTACTTCATCTCTTTCCCACTTCTATCTCAACATATTTTTTCCCCAGCTCTTATTTTTTTTTTACTTCTATTTCTTTTCTATCTCTTAACATATTTTCCCTTTTTTTTATTTTTTTTTTTTTTTACTTCTCCATCTCTTTCCCACTTCTTATCTCTTAACATATTTTCCCCAGCTCTCTTTTTTTTTTTTTTTTTTTTTTTACTTCTCCGTCTCTTTCCCACTTCTATCTCTTAACATATTTTCCCCCAGCTCTTTTTTTTTTTTTTTTTTTTTTTTTTTTTTTTACTTCTCCATCTCTTTCCCACTTCTATCTCTTAACATATTTTCCCCCCAGCTCTTTTTTTTTTTTTTTTTTTTTTTTTTTACTTCTCCATCTCTTTCCCACTTCTATCTCTTAACATATTTTCCCCCAGCTCTCTTTTTTTTTTTTTTTTTTCTTCTTCATCTCTTTCCCACTTCTATCTCTTAACATATTTTCCCCCAGCTCTTTTTTTTTTTTTTCTTTTACTTCTCCATCTCTTTCCACTATCTCTTAACATATTTCCCCCCCCAGCTCTTTTTTTTTTTTTTTTTTTTTTTTTTTTACTCTCCATCTCTTTCCCACTTCTATCTCTTAACATATTTCCTCCCCCTCTCTTTTTTTTTTTTTTTTTTTTTTTTTTTTTTTTACTTCTCCATCTTTTTCCACTTCTATTTCTTAACATATTTTCCCCCAGCTCCTTTTTTTTTTTTTTTTTTTTTTTTTTTTTTTTTTTTACTTCTCCATCTCTTTCCCACTTCTATCTCTTAACATATTTTCCCCCAGCTCCTTTTTTTTTTTTTTTTTTTTTTTTTTTTTACTTCATCTCTTTCCCACTTCTATCTCTCAACATATTTCCCCCCCCAGCTCTTTTTTTTTTTTTTTTTTTTTTTTTACTTCTCCATCTCTTTCCCACTTCTATCTCTTAACATATTTCCTCCCCCCCAGCTCCTTTTTTTTTTTCCTCCATCTCTTTCCCATTTCTATCTCTTAACATATTTTTTTCCCCCCAGCTCTTCCATGTCTTTCTTGCCAATTCCCCTCATTATCCTCTTTGTAGATTTGCTTTTGTAACGAGGAAGAGAAATCGAATAATTCCCGTTAGATCCAAATTTATAACATCATTACTTTCGCGAAAGTTTTTTTTTTCCTCCCATTCTTCTTCTCTCTCTCTTTTTTTTTTTTTTTCCTCCCATTCTTTTCTCTTTTTAGGTGACTTAACTTCTCCTCCTTTTCCTCCTTTTACAAGCTGGAACCACATGATTCGACCCTTCCTCCGGGCCTGGAACTCGCTCTGTTCCTTAAGGTCTGATTGTCCTTGTGTACCGAGGAAATATGTGCTTTATGCGTATGATGGTTAAACAGAGTCAGTTACTGGTAGTTCTTGGGTGAGGAGTTGCTGTAAAATGAGAAGTCAGATTGGGTTCTTGTTTTTTGTCATTAATATGTTGCCGGGTTGTGGAATTGGGAGACCGGGGGTGGGGGTGGTGTGGGGGTGGTGTGGGGGGGAGGAAGAGAGGCTGGGGGTGAGGTGGGAGTGTGGGGATGTTAGGGAAGGGAGACCTAGGAAGGGGTGGGGGGGGGAGGGAGAGGCTGGGGGAGGTGGGAGTGTGGGGATGTTAAGAAAGAGAGAGTGGGGTGGTGTGTGTGTGGGGGGGGGTGGAGTAGGCTGGGGGTGAGGTGGGAGTGTGGGGATGTTAGGGAAGGGACAGTGGGGGTGGTGTGGGTGGGGGTGGGAGAGAGGTGGGAGTGTGGGGTGGTGGGGGAGGCTGGGGGGTTGGGAGTGTGGGGATGTTAGGGAGGGAAGGAAGAATGAGGAGACTGTGGGAGTTGGGGAGAGTGGGGGTGGTGGGAGGAGGGGGAGAGAGGCTGGGTGAAGCTCTGACTGCCCTTATGGCTCTCTGTAATATGGAAAACCTGGTATTTGTCAATATGTACTGACTGGAATTGTTTATTTAATGTTATATGTATCGGGTGGTATAACGTAAATATCATTAACACTGTGATGAGTAATTAATCCGAAAATTACATTAGTTACCCACTATGATATGCCATTATACGCTTACCAGTGCAGTAGCCAATCAGTATCATCAGCAATATTTACCATGTTATTATACGCCAACCAGAACCTGTCATGAATGGAGATTGCCCAATTTCGCAATCCAGTACCCCATTAGTGACATCAGCAATCCAATTTGGCATGTCATTTTACACTAACTAGTAACCCCTCAAGTATATCATTAGCTCATTCTAGTTTATTACTACATACTAACTGGTCTTACTTCCTCCACGTGAAATATGTCTAATGGGGCAATTTGACCACTGAACGAGATAGCCAAATATACATGCTG
>NW_020869822.1:722440-734940 GCF_003789085.1 Penaeus vannamei | reverse complement strand
CCTCGATACTGCTCCTTCTCTCTCTCCGCCGTCATTGGAAATGAAATATCAATGATATATAATAAATTGTAAAGAAGAGTAAATAGTATAAATTAGGAAATAATAATGATTAATAATAATGATAAAGATGAAACGCGATAATATTGAAATGATGAACGAAAATTGGTAATAATGAAATTGTCGCAATATTAATAACAATCAGAATAAACAAGTCAAATATTTCTAAAAATAAATAGTGCTAAAATGATAATAGACAACACAAAACAGTACAGTGGTGGTGATAATAATATGAATGCTAATGCTAGATAATAGCAATTACAAACAATAAAAAGAAGGAAAATTATAACAAGAAGAAAATGATAAAAAAAACGATAGCTAGTAATAGTAATATAAGAACAAAAACTTACTATTATTATCATCAAAAATGTTACTTTCGTTACTATTATCAATATTACTGTAATGATGGTAACAAATGAAATAATAACAATCATATAATAACAGTAAAAACAAAATGGCATAATAATAACAGTAACATTGATAATTAATAACAATGGTAATAAAGTGATAATAACAATACATTGATTAATCCATAAAAATAAACAAACAACGAGCCAGAGCCCCGTATAATAAACAACAGCCCGATAACATAATAGAAACTAATATGCAACAAAAAAAAAATACAAAAATAATCAATATAAATTGATAAAACCAAGTAACAATATTACTATATCATAACAACCAAGATTCACCAGAGGGATAAAAGAAAAAAAAAAAAAAAAAAAACAAAAAAAAAAAAAAAAAAGAAAAAAAAAAAAAAAAAAAAATATTTAATATATATATTAAATATATATATATATATATATATATATATATTATATATATTATACATATATATATATATATATATATATAACAAAAGAAGTAAAAAAAAATAGAAAATTGAAAAAAGAGAAGACAAAAATTAAAAGGAAAATGGAAAATGGAAAAAATGAAAACAAAAAAAGAAATGAAAAAACATGTAAAATGACGAAACGAAAGAAAAAAACAATAAAATTTAAAAAAATTTAAAATGAAAAGAGAAGGAAGAAAATAGAAAATGAAAGAAGCAAAAAAAAAACGAAAAAATGAAAAAAAAGAAAGAACAGCCCCGCTCTAATAAAATATTCTCATAGATGCTTATCCCGATTCTAAAAGAGCGACCTTCATAAGCAAAAAAAAAAAAAAAAAAAAAAAAAAAGAGAAAGAAAAAAAAAATTTGAAAAATAAAAAAGAAGTAAAAAAATAGAAAAATGAAAAAAGAAGGAAAGAAGTAAAAAAATGAAAAAAAGAAAAATTTGAAAATGAAAAGAAGAAAATGGGAAAAAAAAATAAACAGAAAAAGAAAATGAAAAAAGAATGTAAAAATGGACGAAAAAGAAAGAAGAGAAAAAATGAAAATTGAAAAAAATAGACAATGAAAAGAAGACAGAAAAATAGAAAAATGAAAAGAAGAAGAAGAAGAAAAAAAAAAGAAAGCAGGTAAGCAGAGTGCCCGTCTAATAAGATTAGAAAATATTTCCTTATAGAGTGTTCGGGGATTCTAGAAGAGCTAGCTATGAGTAAAGAAAATAAAAAAAAAAAAAAATGAAAAAGAAGGAAAGAAATAGAAATGAAAAAAAGAAAAGTAAACAAGAAAATGAAAAAGGAAAAAGGCAAGACAAGAAAAATTCAAAAAAAGAAATGAATAGAAATAAATAAAAAGAAGAAAGAAATAGCCAAATTTGAAAAAAATAGAAAAGAAAAGAAGAATGAGTTAAAAAAAGAAAAAAAAAGAAACAAATAAAATTGGAATGAAAGAAGAAAAAAATGAAAAAATAAAAAAAGCAGAAAAAAGAAAAAAAAAGAAAGAAAAGAAAGAGGCACTTGTCGAACCTTGCTTTGATATTCGGCTGCAGGTATTCGATACATACTACAAACACTGACTCGTACGTGACCTCGACGAAGAGCGTCTATTTCATTCTCGAAAAGAGAAATAGATCTTTTTAACAGCCGTTCGGTATGGGGGTAGTGGGGGGACAGGGGGGTGTTGAGAACGGGGGCCTCTTATTTTTTTTTTTTTTTTTTTTTTTTTTTTTTTTTCTGAGGGGATTGGGGTGGGGGTGGGGAGACCTTTTTGAGGGGGTGGTGAGTGGGGGGGATTAGAAGGGGAGGAGGCTGGGGTCGGAAGTGGGGGTGGGGTGAGTTTTTTTTTTTTTTTTTTTTTTTTTGAGGGGTGGGGAGGGTGGGGGGCGTCGAAAAAAAAGGTGAGGAGCGGGCTGGACTTTTTTTCTTTTTCATGGGCGTGGAGTGGGTAATTGATGTAATGTATGTGCGTATGTATGTGTGTGTGTGTATGTATTGTATGTATGTATGTATGTATATTATGTACGTATGTATGTATGTATGTTATTGATGTATGTATGTATGCACGTATGTATTGTGTGTGTCTGTATGTATGTTATGTATGTATATAAGTTGTATGTATGTATGTATTGATGTATGTATGTACGTATGTATGTGTGTGTGTTTGTATGTATGGTATGTATATGTGTTATGTATGTATGTTTGTATATATGTATGCATGTATGTATGTACATATGCATGTATACGTATGCATAAGCAAAAGAGACGCGGATGGATCAGATAAGTACCGAAGAACAAACTTTTGCATCACACTGTTTGTTGACAAAGGTGTGTACACATGCACGTGAATGTGTGAACTTGCCTCTGTGTATGTGTAATTCAAGGAATAATAATAACTCTCACAGTACTCTTCGCCCGTTTAAAAAAATAATAATAATCATATATTTCCCCACATATTCCTACTAAAAAAAAAAAAAAAAAAAAAAAAAAAAGTATATATAATATATATATATATATATATATATATATATATATATATAATATATATATGTAATACTGTATAATATATTATGACATATATATATTACATATATATATATACATATATCCACACATATATATATACATATTTATATATATATATATATATATATATATATATAGTATTATATCTATATATAATAATATATATATATATAATATTTAATGATATTATATATATATATATATAATATATTACTATATATATATATATATGTATATTATATATATATATATATATATATATATATATATATATTATTATATATATATATATATTATATATATATATATATATAATACTATTTATCATAATTATATATGTTTATATATATTAATATCACTATATATATATGTATATATATATTAGTTCATTTTATATATATGTATATAATATATTATCATATATATATATGTAATAATATATATTATCATATATATATGTATATATATATATTAATAAATATATATTGTTATATATATATATATATATATATATTATTAATATCATACTATATATATATGATATATATATATATTAATATCATATATTATATAAATGATAATATATATATATATTAATATCATATCGATATATATGTATATATATATATATTATTTAATATCATATATATATATATATATATTTATTTATATCATATATATATATTATATTATATTTTACATCACTATATATGTATATATTTATTTATTTATATCAATATATATTATATATTATATATATATATATATATATATAATTATATATTTATAATCATATATTATATATTATATTTATATTATATATTTATATCAATATATATATATTTATATATATATTTAATCATATATTTATATATATATATATATATATATATATATATATCTATATATATATATATTAATCCATATATATATATATATATATATATATTATATATATATATATATATATATATATGTATACATATTATATACATACATATATATATTAATAATATATATATATATAGATATATAAATATATATTCAGAACATAATAATCATCATATAATTTCCCACATATACTAAAAAAAAAAAAAAAAAAAAAAAAAAACCCAGAACACCTCAAATTCACGAAAGCTATAATGGCAGTGACTTACGGCGCCACAGCATATCAAACCCAAACTTCTTCAGCCTGACTTAAATGATCCATGGTGATGTTAAGGGCCTCTGCAAAGTCAAGGGATTAGTTGAACGTCTTAAAGTGTGATGTAAAAGACTCAAGTTAGGAGAGTTACCTTTACTGGATAGGAGAGTCTTGCGTGACAACTGCTCCTTGCAAGTTTCCAAAAGATCTGTCGTTATGATTTTGGAATTTAACAATCGCGGGAGTGAAATGTTGTGCTGAACGGAGGAAGTTGGCGTTCAATTGAATGAACTCAGGACGTTTTCGGGGAGAGAATGATTACTTTGTGAAACTGGTTATCCTTGGATGCTTTTTAAAAAATTTTCTCTTCGGATCTACTCGTTTTTTTTTTTTTTTTTTTTTTTTTTTTTTTTTTTTTTTTTTTTTTGTTTCTTAAATTCGCGCCTTCGGATCTTAAAACTCATTTGTTGTTGTCGTTGTTGTTGTTTTTAATTCTCTTTCGGATTCTACTCGTTTTCTTTTTTTTATTTATTATTATTTTCTCTTTTCTCGGGATTTTTCCTTTTTTTTTTTTTTNGACAGACAGAGAAAGAGAGGCTAGCTATGAAATGTATTTGAAAAAAGGAATTTAAAAGGGCAAAGGTTCGTGACTAACAATCTTGGTCGAATTGTTAAACTTGGATGAGTCCGCTGCGTACAACCGTGACTCCACCCCCCCCCTCTTTCTCTCTCTGCTCTCTCTTCTCTCTCTCTCTCTCTCGCTCTCTCTCATTCTCTCTCTTCTCTCTCTCTCTCTCTTTCTCTCTTTCTCTCTCTCTCTCTCTCTTCTCTCTCTTCTCCTCTCTCTCTCTCTCTATCCTCGTTCTCCTCTCTCTTCCTTCTCTCTCTCTCTCTGTCTTTCTGTTCTGGTCTGTCTGTTCTCATCTCTCTCTCTCTCTCTCTCTCCTTCTCTCTCTCTCTCTCTCTCTCTCTCTCTTTCTCTACTCTCTTATCTTTCTCTCTTCTCTCTCTCTCTCTCTCTCTCTTCTCTCTCATCTCTCTCTCTCTTCTCTCTCTCTTCTCTCTCTCTCTCTCTCTTTCTCTCTCTCTCCTCTCTCTTTCTCTTTCTCTTTCTCTTTCTCTCTCTCTCAATGGAAAGTGATATCCAATGATAGGTATTAGTAATTGTAACGATTAATTAGTATAACATTCGAAAATAACAATGATGATATAATGATAAAGATTAAAGGAAAATATGTAATGACGAAAATTGTCGCAATTATTAATGAACAGTCAAGTAACAGTAACAATTTCTATAATAATAATAGCTGCTAAAAAGTGATAACAAGAAAAACAAAAAGCAATATCAATGATGATGATAATAAAAACAATGCTAAATGCTAATAATCAGTAATTAGATCAATAACAAAAAAGAAGGGAAAATTATAACAAGAAGAAATTTCATAAAAATGATTACTAAGTATAGTAATGATAAGAACAAAAACATTACTATTATTATCATCATAAATGTTACTTTCGTAACTATTATCATTAATTACTATAATGATGGTAACAATGCATAATAATTAGCAACAATTACATAACAACAACAAGTTGATGAGATAAAAATGGACGATAATAATAATTGAATAATAACAATAATGTTAATCCCAATTAAAAATAACAAACAACAGCCACGATAACAATAATTAAACTAGATATCAACAAAACAAACACATATCAATATAATTGAATAAACCACAGTAACAATATTACCTTCATAACAACCAAGAATAATTCACCAGAGGAGTTAAAAAAAAAAAAAAAATAATTAAAAAAAAAAAAAAAAATATATATATATATATGTATATATATATATATATATTATATGTATATATATATATATATATATATAATATATATTACAATAGGTATACAAAGAAGTGAAAAAAAAATAGAAAATGAAAAAAGAAGAAAGACAGAAATGGAAAAGAAGGGAAAATGGAAAATGGAAAAAAGGAAAAAAAAAATGAAAAAACTGTAAAATGAAGAAAACGAAGAAAAAAAATTAAAATGAAAAAATTAGAAATGAAAAAGAGGAAGAAAAATAGAAAATTGAAAAGAAGAGAAAAAAAAAAAGAAAAATTAAAAAAGAAGCACAGTGGCCCCGTCTGTAAAAACTATTCCTCATAGAGCTCCGATTCTAAAGAAGGGATTTTTGAAGGGTTGAGATTGAGGCATTGTTTTGAGCGGTTTTGGGGGCGGGAGGAACTTTTTTTTTTTTTTTTTTGAGGGGGTCGGGAGTGGGCGTGGGGTGCCTTTTTTTTTCTAGAGGGGTCGGAGTGGGGCTGGGGTGGCTTTTTTTTTCTAGGGTCGGAGTGGGGCTGGGGTGACTTTTTTTTTCTAGGGGTCGGAGTGGGGCTGGGGTGCTTTTTTTTTTCTAGGGGTCGGAGTGGGGCTGGGTGACTTTTTTTTTTCTAGGGGTCGGAGTGGGGCTGGGGTGACTTTTTTTTTTTAGGGGGTCGAGTGGGGCTGGGAGTGACTTTTTTTTTTCTAGGGGGTCGGAGTGGGGCTGGGTGATTTTTTGTTCTAGGGGGTCGGGAGTGGGTGGGGTGGTTCTAGGGGTCGGGTGGGCTGGTGACTTTTTTTTTCTAGGGGGTCGGAGTGGGGCTGGGGTGACTTTTTTTTTCTAGGGGGTCGGAGTGGGGCTGGGTGACTTTTTTGTTCTAGGGGTCGGAGTGGGGCTGGGGTGACTTTTTTTCTAGGGGTCGGAGTGGGGCTGGGGTGACTTTTTTTTTAAGGGGGGTGGGGAAGGGGGAGGGGCGTCGAAAAAAGAAGGTTGAGGAGGGCTGGGACCTTTTTTTTCTTTTTTCATGGGGGTCGGAGTGGGGGTATTGATGTATGTATGTGCGTATGTATGTGTGTGTGTTTGTATGTATGTATGTATATATGTATGTATGTATGAATATATATATGTAACGTATGTATGTATGAATGTATTGAGTATGTATTGCACGTAATGTATTGGTGTGTCTGTATGTATGTAAGTATGTATTTAATGTATGTATGATTTGATTGTATGTATGTACGTATGTATGTGTAGTGTGGTATTGTATGTATGTATGTATGTATGTGTAATGTATGTATGTATGTATGTATATGTATTGCATGTATGTATGTACATATGCATATGTATACGTATTGCATAAGCAAAAGAGACGCGGATGGATCAGATAAGTACCGAAGAACAAACTTTTGCATCACACTGTTTGTTGACAAAGGTGTGTACACATGCACGTGAATGTGTGAACTTGCCTCTGTGTATGTGTAATTCAAGGAATAATAACTCTCACAGTACTTCGCCCGTTTTAATAATAATAATCATATATTTCCCCACATATTCTAAAAAAAAAAAAAAAAAATAAAGAAAAAAAGAAAGAAAAGAAAGAAAAAAAAATAACTAAACTAATAATTAAAAAATAAAATATATATATATATATATATATATATATATATATATGTATGTATGTATATATATATATATATATAATATATATATATATATATATATATATATAAGTATATATTCAGAACATAATAATCATCATATATTTTCCCACATATACTAAAAAAAAATGAAAAATAAAAAAAAATACCAGAACACCTCAAATTCACGAAAGCTATAATGGCAGTGACTTACGCGCCACAGCATATCAAACCCAAACTTCTTCAGCCTGACTTAATGATCCATGGTGATGTAAGGCCTCTGCAAAGTCAAGGATTAGTTGAACGTCTTAAGTGTGATGTAAAAGACTCGAGTTAGGAGAGTTAACCCTTTACTGGATAGGAGAGTCTTGCGTGACTGCTCCTTGCAAGTTTCAAAAGATCTGTCGTTATGATTTTGGAATTTAACAATCGCGGAGTGAAATGTTGTGCTGAACGGAGGAAGTTGGCGTTCAATTGAATGAACTCAGGACGTTTCGGAAAGAATGATTACTTTTGAAACTGATTATCTTGGATCTTTTAAAAATTCTCCTTCGGATTCTTCTCGTTTTTTTTTTTTTATTCTTTTCGATTCTTTTTTTTTTTAATTCTCTTTCGGATTCTACTCGTTTTTTTTTTATTTATTCTCTTTCGGATTTTATTCATTTTTTATTTTTTTGTTTTTATTCCCCTCCGGATTCTCCTCGTTTTTTTTTCATCTCTTTCGGAATCTACTCGTTCGGACTCGTTCATCCACCCTATCACTCTCCTCACCCTAATACTTCATCCTCGAACTCGCTTCATCCAAGGGATATATCCGAATGAGGTATAGCGTATGTCACATCACCCAGATTCATAGCGAAGTTCCAGCGAAGTTTACAAGTTCGTTCCCTTCTGTTCATTGTGGTCCTGACACGGTTCATTCTCGTTCCAGAAGAATATATGATACGTTCACCTTTCCATTCTTAAATTCATGGCAATTCTTAACCATGATTAGAGCTGCAATTATATCCGGCGAAATGAAATCTCGATGAAAAGATACAGTAAGGATTTTCACGAATATATATAGATAGATAGATAGATAGATAGATAGATAGATAGATAGATAGATAGATAGATAGATAGATATAGATAGATAGATAGATAGATAGATATGGTTCCTCTCCCTTCCAGGCATCTTATCTTCAAATCAATTTCATTATTTCTATCATTACTTCGGAATATAGGCCTATCACGTGCTGAAAAGGATTGTAGCAATAACCGTTAGCTATTCCGACCATTTATAACAAGCAATTGAGCTGCACCAAAATTAATTTCCGTCAATATTCCAAGAAAATAAACCAGAACTTTATTGTTTGCAATATCTAATTGATTTGTAAAGGGACTGAGCGAGGCATGCAATATGTGAACTGCCTGAATCTATAACTTTACAAAATTCCTAGTTTTAGACTCGCATACAGACAAAACACGAGAGAGAGAGAGAGAGAGAGAGAGAGAGAGAGAGAGAGAGAGAGAGAGAGAGAGAGAGAGAGAGAGAGAGAGAGAGAGGAAGAGAGAGAGAGAGAGAGGAGAGAAGAGAGAGAGAGAGAGAGAGCAGAAGAGAGAGGACAGAGAGAAGAGAGAGAAGAGAGAGAGAGAGAGAGAGAAGAGAGAGACGAGGAGAGAGAGAGAGAGAGAGAGAGACAGAGAGAGAGAGAGAGAGAGAGGAGAGAGACAGAGAGAGAGAGAGAAGAGGAGAGAAGAAAGAGGGAAGAGAGGAGAAGAAGAAGAGAGAGCGAACAGAGAGAAAGAGAAAGAGAGAGAGAGAGAGAGAGAGAGAGAGAGAAATTCACTTTCAATCAACCATCGCCAGACTCTCATATCAATAGGGAAAGAACCCCAGGTCATCCAACCAAGACAACTACGGAAGCTATGCTAAATCAGAAACCGTTCGGAAGCGAAGACTCACCCCCTCCCTCCCCCAAGACTCCCCCCCCAAAGACTCCCCTCAACCCAGACTCTCCTTCTCCCTCCAATACTCCCCCTCCTCCCCCCCCTCCCCAGACTGCTCCCCATCTTCCCAAGACTCCCCTACCCCCGCCCCTCTCCCTCCCTCCTTCCCCCAAAACTACTCCCCCCCTCCCAAACTCCCCTCCCTCCCAAGACTGCTCCCCCCCCCCCAAGACTCCCCCTCCCCCCTCACCCCCCTCCCCAAGACTCCTCTCCCCCCTGCCCCTCCCCCAGACTCACCCTCCCCTCCCAAAGCCCCTCCCCCCTCCCAAACCCGTTCCCTCCCTCCCCAAGCTCCCCTCCCCTCCACCGCCTCCCTCCCCCAAGACTGCTCCCCCGCTCCGCCCTCCCCACCAAGACTCCCCTCCACCAAGACTCTCCCCTCCCCCCCTCGCCCAAGACTTCTCGTGCTCTCCTCCCCCAAAGCTTTTAATGACGTGAGGGAAAACCCCACGAGATTCCCCCGCGAACGTAGAGCCGCCACAAAGAGCTTCTCCTTTGCATATTTCCTTCACTTTTTTCCTTCGTTCTTTCTTTCTTCCTTTGTTTTAACTTTCCTGCTTTCCTTCCTCCTTTTATTCGCTTTTTCCCTTACGTCTTCTTTGTTTCCTTCTTTCCTTTCTTCTTTCTTCTTTTCTTTCATTACGTCTTTCCTTGTTTTCTTTCTTTTCCTTCTTTCTTCTTTTCTCTTCTCCTTCCTTTCTTCCTTTCCTTCCTCCTTCCCTTCTATTTTCTTCTCCTTCTTCTTCCTTTCCTTCCTTTCTATTTTCTCCTTCTTTCTTCCTTCTTCCTTTCCTTTTCCTCCTTCCCTTCTATTTTTCCTTTCTTCCTTTCTTCCTTTCCTTCCTCCTTCCTTCTATTCTCCTCTCCTTCTTTTCTTCCTTCTTCCCTTCTCTCTCTATCTTTTCTTTCCTTTTCCCTTCCTTTTCCCACATTGTTTCCTCTAAGTGCAGAATCCCTTCGTGTCTCCCAGGTGTCGAGGACATTTGACATCGGGAATTTCCCGGTTCCTCTCGTCGTAAAAATGGCGTCGAGAGTTCCCGGTGACCCGCCGGTGTCTCTCCTTGGCTGGGCGACGTCTGAGAAGTACAGGATTTGCGTTTCGATTTACGAGGAGGGAGGGAAGGAAGGGGAAGGGGAGGGAGGGAGGGAGGGAGGGAGGGAAGGGAAGGGGAAGGGAGGGGGAGGGAGGGGGAAGGAGGGACAGGGAGGGGGAAGGGGGGAGGTAGGGGATGGAGGGGGGAGGGAGGGGGAGGAGGGAGGGAAGGAGGGGAGGAGGGAGGGAGGGAAAGAGAGAGGAGAGAGAGAGAAGAGAGAGGAGAGGAGGGAGGGAGGGAGAGAGAGAGAGATGAGAAGAGAGAAGAAGTAAGATAGTAATAAAACAAAGAAATCGGGGAGGAGGAGGGTATCCTTGAAATCGTAAAAGAAGGAAGAATTGAGAAAATAAACACACAAACAAAACAAAAACCACCAAACCAACCTCCAATCAACATTCATTCACACCTTAAAAAGAAGAAAAAAAAATACATATCCATAAAACTTAAAATCAAATTTGAATACGAAAAGATTTAAATTATCTCCCTCATTTTTTTTTCTCTCTCATAAATAAAACGAGAGTCGAGAGGCGAGGGTGACGACTCGGAATAAAAAGAGCTGACAGTCTTTGCTATCTACAGAACTCCTTGGGATTCCAGGGAAGGACCTCAAAAGTTGAAAATTGCATGCAAATTCTCAACACAGGGAGGGTACCTTTTTAAGAGAGCATAAACAACTTTTTTTTTTTCATTTGGTGAAATAAAAAGAGAAAGAGAGAAAGAAAAAAAGTTATGCATATGTATTTCTGGAAAGTACTACAGCCTCTGAGATGGAACCGGTATATACATTTGCATAATCACATATTTAGCATAAACATGACCCTTTTTACCAAGGAAGTTGAGGAAAATATTCTAGTTTGAGTGAAAAAGCAACAGGTGTTATCGCAGAAGTTATTCCAAAGGGAATAAATAAGAGCAAGGGAAAAAACTTCCATAAATAGAGTAGGATGAAATTATTTGAAAAAAAACAAAAAAACAGCAATAACATGGAAGATTAAATCAAATATCAACCAGATAATACTTCTGGTAAGTTTTCTTTGATTTTTCGTGTAAGAACAATAACATAAGAGCGAAATAAACAAATAAACAGGTAATAAAGATATCGTGTAAATAGGTAAAGTCACAATAAAATAGAAGAGTGAAATAAAACATAATTAGATAATGAAATAAGGCAAGTCACAGGTACGAGTCGCGTCTTGAATGAAGCTTCGAAACACTCCCATCCCAAACCAGGGTCACGTTACGTTCGGTTCGCAGATTGATCGAAACACGTTTGGCCAGAGATTTGATCGCGAGTTAGAGAAAGAGAGAGAGAGGAGAGAGATAGAATGAGAGAGAGAGAAGAGAAGAAGAGATGAGAGAGAGAGAGAGAGAGAGAGAGAGAGAGAGAGAGGAGAGACAGAGAGAGAGAAACAAACAAACAACACAGACTGACAGAGAGAGAGAGAGAAGAAACAAACACAGACTGACAGAGAGAGACAGAGACGAGAGAGAGAGAGAGGAGAGAGAGAGAGAGAGAGAGAGAGACAGATGACTTGATTGACTGACAGACAAACAGACAGACAATGTTGTATATGCATTTACGCAGGGTGTCAATAGGAGAATGTATACATGGCTTACAAGTTACATGTGGACTAGATTACTTGGACTGGCTTCAGACAACGGCAATCCAAATCTTTATAAAATTATAATAATAATGAGCAAAATAAATACGGAAACAGCTGTCATAATGGCACACACACACACACACACAGATATGAATACATACATACATACGCACATACAATACACAAACAAGTCTATGCATATGTCTGCATGAATAAAAAAATAAATCTGATAAACGTTTCTCTTACATTTACTATTTCTTTTTTTCTTCTTTTTTTCTCTTTATTAATATCTACAAT
>NW_020869822.1:700880-710880 GCF_003789085.1 Penaeus vannamei | reverse complement strand
AGGCGGCAGGGGAAAAATTCGGTATTTTTTGAGGCGGCAGGGAAAAATTCGGTATATTTTTTGAGGCGGCAGGGGAAAATTCGGTATTTTTTTGAGGAGGCAGGGGAAAATTCGGTATTTTTTGAAGGCGGCAGGGGAAAAATTCGGTATTTTTTGAGGCCAGGGGAAAATTCGGTATTTTTTGAGGCGGCAGGGGATTCGTATTTTTTGAAATGGCAGGGGAAAAATTCGGTATTTTTTGAAAATGGCAGGGGAAAATTCGGTATTTTTTGAAAAAAGGCAGGGGAAAATTCGGTATTTTTTTTGAGGGGGAAAGAGGAGGGGGAAATCGGTATTTTTTTTGAGGCGGCAGGGGAAAATTCGGTATTTTTTGAAATGGCAGGGGAAAATTCGGTATTTTTTGAGGAGGCAGGGGAAAATTCGGTATTTTTTTGAGGCGGCAGGGGAAAAATTCGGTATTTTTGAATGGCAGGGGAAAATTCGGTATTTTTGAAATGGCAGGGGAAAATTCGGTATTTTTTGAGGCGGCAGGGGAAAATTCGGTATTTTTTTTGAGGCGGCAGGGGAAAATTCGGTATTTTTGAAATGGCAGGGGAAAATTCGGTATTTTTTGATGGCAGGGGAAATTCGGTATTTTTTGAGGCGGCAGGGGAAAATTCGGTATTTTTGAAATGGCAGGGGAAAATTCGGTATTTTTTTGAAATGGCAGGGGAAAATTCGTATTTTTTGAAAGGCAGGGGAAAATTCGGTATTTTTTGGCAGGGGAAAATTCGTATTTTTGAAATGGCAGGGGAAAAATTCGGTATTTTTTGAGGCGGCAGGGGAAAATTCGGTATTTTTTGAGGCGGCAGGGGAAAATTCGGTATTTTTTGAGGAGGCAGGGGAAAATTCGGTATTTTTTGAGGCAGGCGGTATTTTTGGGGAAAATTCGGTATTTTTTGAAAATGGCAGGGGAAAATTCGGTATTTTTTTGATCGGGAAAATTCGGTATTTTTTTGAGGCGGCAGGGGAAAATTCGGTATTTTTGAATGGCAGGGGAAAATTCGGTATTTTTGAGGCGGCAGGGGAAAATATTTTTTTGGCAGGGGAAAAATTCGGTATTTTTTGAGGCGGCAGGGGAAAATTCGGTATTTTTTTCAGGGGAAAATTCGGTATTTTTTGAAAGGCAGGGGAAAATCGGTATTTTTTGAAATGGCAGGGGAAAATTCGGTATTTTTTTGAAATGGCAGGGGAAAATTCGGTATTTTTTTGAAATGGCAAGGGGAAAATTCGGTATTTTTTGAGGCGGCAGGGAAAATTCGGTATTTTTTGAGGCGGCAAAAAATTCGGTATTTTTTGAGGCGGCAGGGGAAAATTCGGCATTTTTTTGAGGCGGCAGGGGAAAATTCGGTATTTTTTGAGGCGGCAGGGGAAAATCGGTATTTTGAAAAAATTCGGTATTTTTTTTGAGGCGGCAGGGGAAATTCGGTATTTTTTCGGTATTTTTTGAGGAGGCAAGGGGGAAAATTCGGTATTTTTGAAGGCGGGCAGGGGAAAAATTCGGTATTTTTTGAGGAGGGGGCAGGGGAAAAATTCGGTATTTTTTGAGGAGGCAGGGGAAAATTCGGTATTTTTTGAGGCGGCAGGGGGAAAATTCGATATTTTGAGGCGGCAGGGGAAAATTCGGTATTTTTGAGGCGGCAGGGGAAAATTCGGTATTTTTGAAATGGCAGGGGAAAATTCGGTATTTTTTTAGGCGGCAGGGGAAAATTCGGTATTTTTTGAAATGGCAGGGGGAAATTCGGTATTTTTGAGGCGGCAGGGAAAATTCGGTATTTTTGAAAATGGCAGGGGGGAAAATTCGGTATTTTTTGAGGCGGCAGGGGAAATTCGGTATTTTTTGAAAAATGGCAGGGGAAAATTCGATTATTTTTTTTTAGGGCAGGGGAAAATTTCGGTATTTTTTTGGAAATGGCAAGGGGAAAATTCCGGTAANGGTATTTTTGAAAATGGCAGGGAAAATTCGGGTATTTTTTGAGGCGGCAGGGAAAAATTCGGTATTTTTGAAATGGCAGGGGAAAATTCGGTATTTTTGCAATGGCAGGGGAAAATTCGGTATTTTTTGAAAATGGCAGGGGAAAATTCGGTATTTTTTTGAGGCGGCAGGGGAAAATTCGGTATTTTTGAAATGAAAATTCGGTATTTTTGAAATGGCAGGGGAAATTCGGTATTTTTTTTGAGGCGGCAGGGAAAATTCGGCAGGGGAAAAATTTTTCAGGGGAAAATTCGGTATTTTTTGATTCGGCGGCAGGGGAAAATTCGGTATTTTTTTGCGGCAGGGGAAAATTCCGGTATTTTTGAGGGGAAAATTCGGTTTTTTGAGCGGGGAAAATTCGGTATTTTTTTGAAATGGCAGGGGAAAATTCGGTATTTTTTGAAATGGCAGGGGAAAATTCGGTATTTTTTGAAATGGCAGGGGAAAATTCGGTATTTTTTGAAGGCGGCAGGGGAAATTCGGTATTTTTTTGAAATGGCAGGAGAAAATTCGGTATTTTTTGAAATGGCAGGAGAAAATTCGGTATTTTTGAAATGGCAGGAGAAAATTCGGTATTTTTTGAAATGGCAGGGAAAATTTATTTTTGAAATGGCAGGGGAAATTCGGTTTTTTTGAAGGCAGGGAAAATTCGGTATTTTTGAAATGGCAGGGGAAATTCGGCAGGGTGTATTTTTTTGGCAGGGAAAATTCGGTATTTTTTGAAATGGGGCGAAAATTCGGTATTTTTGGCAGGAAAAATTCGGGTATTTTTGAAATGGCAGGGAAATTCGGTATTTTTGAAATGGCAGGGGGAAAATTCGGTATTTTGAAAAGGGGGAAAATTCGGTATTTTTGGCGGCATGGAAAATTCGGTATTTTTTGAAATGGCAGGGGAAAATTCGGTATTTTTTGAAATGGCAGGGGAAAATTCGGTATTTTTGAAATGGCAGGGGGAAAATTCGGTATTTTTTGAAATGGCAGGGGAAAAATTCGTATTTTTTGAAATGGCAGGGGAAAATTCGGTATTTTTTGAAATGCAGGGGAAAATTCGGTATTTTTTGAAAATGGCAGGGGAAATTCGGTATTTTTTTGAATGGCAGGGGAAAATTCGGTATTTTTGTGGCAGGGGAAAATTCGGTTTTTTTGAAATGGCAGGGCAGGGGGAAAAATTCGGTATTTTTGAGGGCAGGTGAAAATTCGTTTTTTTTGAAATGGCAGGGGAAAATTCGGTAGATGGCAGGGGAAAATTCGGTATTTTTGAAATGGCAGGGGAAAATTCGGTATTTTTTGAAATGGCAGGAGAAAATTCGGTTTTTTTGAAATGGCAGGAGAAAATTCGTATNATTTTAATAAACAGAATTCGATAGAATGCAATTTCCTTCTTTCAACCTTCCTCTACATCTCTATTTTTTTTTCTTTTTTAATCTCCGTTCCACTTTTCCCTTTCCTGTCTTTCCTACGTCCGTTATTTCATCGAAATGTTACACATCACACTTTCAAAGAGGTAGTCTACCCCCCCCTCTTCCCCCCCCACCCCTTTCCCCACCTCACCCCTCTTCCACCACACCCATCACCCCCCTTCCCACCAGGTTTTTTGAGGCGGCAGGGGAAATTCGGTATTTTTTTAAATGGCAGGGGAAAATTGGTATTTTTTGAGGCGGCAGGGAAAATTCGGTATTTTTTCAGGGGGATATTCGTTTTTTTTTTTTTTCTTTTTTTTTTTTTTTTTTTTCTTTTTTTTCTTTTTTTTTTTTGAGGCGGCAGGGGAAAATTCGGCATTTTTTGAAATGGCAGGGGAAAATTCGGTATTTTTTGAGGCGGCAGGGGAAATTCGGTATTTTTAAGGAGGCAGGGGAAATTCGGTATCTTTGAGCGGCAGGGGAAATTCGGCTTTTGAATGGCATTCGGTATTTTTGATTTTTTGAAATGGCAGGGGAAAATTCGGTATTTTTGAGGCGGCAGGGGAAAATTCAGCATTTTTTGAAATGGCAGGGGAAATTCGGTTTTTTTTAGGCGGCAGGGGAAAATTCGGTATTTTTTGAAATGGCAGGGGGAAATTCGGTATTTTTTGAAATGGCAGGGAAAATTCGGTATTTTTGAGGCGGCAGGGGAAAATTCAGCATTTTTTGAAATGGCAGGGGAAAATTCGGTATTTTTTTAGGCGGCAGGGGAAAATTCGGTATTTTTTGAAGTGGCAGGGGAAAATTCGGTATTTTTTGAAGTGGCAGGGGAAAATTCGGTATTTTTTTAGGCGGCAGGGGAAAATTCGGTTTTTTTTAGGCGGCGGGGAAAATTCGGTATTTTTGAAATGGCAGGGGAAAATTCGGTATTTTTTTGGGGGCAGGGGGAAAATTCGGTATTTTTGAAATGGCAGGGGAAAATTCGGTATTTTTTTGAAAAAATTCGGTATTTTGAGGAGGCAGGCGGAAAATTCGGTATTTTTTGAAGTGGCAGGGGAAAATTCGGTATTTTTTGAAGTGGGCAGGGGAAATTCGGTTTTTTTAGGCGGGGGAAAATTCGGTATTTTTTGAAGTGGCAGGGGAAAATTCGTTTTTTTTGAAATGGCAGGGGAAAATTGTATTTTTGAGGAGGCAGGGAAAATTCGGTATTTTTTTGAAGTGGCAGGGGAAAATTCGGTATTTTTTGAAGTGGCAGGGGAAAAATTCGGTATTTTTTGAGGCGGGGGCAGGGGAAAATTCGGTATTTTTTGAGGAGGCAGGGGAAATTCGGGTATTTTTGAGGAGGCAGGGGAAAATTCGGTATTTTTTGAGGAGGCAGGGGAAAATTCGGTATTTTTGAGGAGGCAGGGGAAATCGGGTATTTTTTGAAGTGGCAGGGGGAAAATTCGTATTTTTTGAGGCGGCAGGGAAATTCGGTATTTTGAGGAGGCAGGGGAAATTCGTATTTTGGGCGGCAGGGGAAAATTCGGTATTTTTGAGGAGGCAGGGGAAATTCGGTAATTTCGGTATTTTTTGAGGCGGCAGGGGAAAATTCGGTATTTTTTGAAGTGGCAGGGGAAAATTCGGTATTTTTGAGGCGGCAGGGGAAAATTCGGTATTTTTTAAAGAGGCAGGGGAAAATTCGGTATTTTTTGAGGCGGCAGGGGGATATTCGTTTTTTTTTTTTTTTTTTTTTTTTTTTTTTTGAGGCGGCAGGGGAAAATTCGTTTTTTTTTCTTTCTTTTTTTTTTTTTTTTTTCTTTTTTTTTTCTTTTTTTTTTTTTTTTTGAGGGGCAGGGGAAAATTCGGCTTTTTTGAATGGCAGGGGAAATTCGGTATTTTTTTGAGGGGAAAATTCGGTATTTTTTGAAATGGCAGGGGAAAAATTCGGTATTTTTTGAGGCAGGGGAAAATTGGTATTTTTTGAATGGCAGGGGAAAATTCGGTATTTTTTTGAACGGGAGGGGAAAATTCGGTATTTTTTTAGCGGCAGGGGAAAAATTCGGTATTTTTTGAAGTGGCAGGGAAAATTCGGCATTTTTTGAATGGCAGGGGAAAAATCGGTATTTTTTTAGGCGGGGGAAAATTCGGTATTTTTTGAAGTGGCAGGGGAAAATTCGGTATTTTTGAAATGGCAGGGGAAAATTCGGTATTTTTGAAATGGCAGGGGAAAATTCGGTATTTTTTTTGAAATGGCAGGGGAAAATTCGGTATTTTTGAGGAGGCAGGGGAAAATTCGGTATTTTTTGAAGTGGCAGGGGAAAATTCGGTATTTTTTGAAGTGGCAGGGGAAAATTCGGTATTTTTTTGGCGGGGGAAAATTCGGTATTTTTTGAATGGCAGGGGAAAATTTCGGTATTTTTGAAATGGCAGGGAAAATAGAGGAGGCAGGGAAAATTCGGTATTTTTGAAGTGGCAGGGGAAAATTCGGTATTTTTTGAGGAGGCAGGGGAAAATTCGGTATTTTTTGAAATGGCAGGGGAAAATTCGGTATTTTTGAAAATTCGGTATTTTTTGAAATGGCAGGGGAAAATTCGGTATTTTTTGAGGAGGCAGGGGAAAATTCGGTATTTTTTGAGGCGGCAGGGGAAAATTCGGTATTTTTTGAAGTGGCAGGGGAAATTCGGTATTTTTTGAAATGGCAGGGGAATTCGGTATTTTTGAGGCGGCAGGGGAAAATTCGGTATTTTTTTGGCAGGGGAAAATTCGGTATTTTTTGAAGTGGCAGGGGAAAATTCGGTAATTTTTTTGGCAGGGGGTATTTTTGAAAATGGCAGGGAAAATTCGGTATTTTTGAAATGGCAGGGGAAAATTCGGTATTTTTTGAGGCGGCAGGGGAAAATTCGGTATTTTTAAATCAGGGGAATTCGTATTTTTTAAATGGCAGGGGAAAATTCGGTATTTTTTGAGGCGGCAGGGGAAAATTCGGTATTTTTTGAAATGGCAGGGGAAAATTCGGTATTTTTTGAAATGGCAGGGGAAAATTCGGTATTTTGAAATGGCAGGGGAAATTCGGTATTTTTGAGGCGGCAGGGGAAAATTGGTATTTTTGAGGCGGCAGGGGAAAATTCGGTATTTTTGAAGGCAGGGGAAAAGGTATTTTTGAGGAGGCAGGGGAAAATTCGGCGGGAAAATTCGGTATTTTTGAGGGGAAAATTCGGTATTTTTTGAGGCGGCAGGGGAAAATTCGGTATTTTTTGAAGGCAGGGGAAAATTCGTATTTTTTGGCAGGCAGGGGAAAATTCGGTATTTTTTTGAGGGGCAGGGGAAAATTCGTATTTTTGAAATGGCAGGGGAAAATTCGGTATTTTTGAGGCGGCAGGGAAAATTCGGTATTTTTTGAGGCAGGGAAAATTCGGTATTTTTTGAGGAGCAGGGGAAAATTCGTATTTTTGAGGAGGCAGGGGAAATTCGGTATTTTTGAGGCGGCAGGGGAAAATTCGGTATTTTTTGCAGGGGAAAATTCGGTATTTTTGAGGAGGCAGGGGAAAATTCGGTTATTTTGAAATGGCAAGGGGAAATTCGTATTTTTGAGGCGGCAGGGGAAAATTCGGTATTTTTTGAGGCGGCAGGGGTATTTTTCGGTATTTTTTGAAGGCAGGGGAAAATTCGGTATTTTTTGAAATGGCAGGGGAAAATTCGGTATTTTTTTGAGGGGGGAAAATTTCGGTATTTTTTGAGGCGGCAGGGGAAAATTCGGTATTTTTGAGGCGGCAGGGGAAAATTCGGTATTTTTTGAGGGGAAAATTCGGTTTTTGAGGCGGCAGGGGAAAATTCGGTATTTTTGAGGCGGCAGGGGAAAATTCGGTATTTTTTGAGGCGGCAGGGGAAAATTCGGTATTTTTTGAGGAGGCAGGGGGAAAATTCGGTATTTTTTGAAATGGCAGGGGAAAATTCGGTATTTTTTGAGGCGGCAGGGGGGAAATTCGGTATTTTTGAGGGCAGGGGAAAAATTTTTTGAATGGCAGGGAAATTCGTATTTTTGGGAAAATTCGGTATTTTTTTAAAAATTGTATTTTTGGCGGCAGGGGAAAATTCGGTATTTTTGAGGCAGGGGAAAATTCGGTATTTTTGAAATGGCAGGGGAAAATTCGGTATTTTTTTAGGCGGCAGGGGAAAATTCGGTATTTTTTGAAATGGCAGGGGAAAATTCGGTATTTTTTGAGGCGGCAGGGGAAAATTCGGTATTTTTTGAGGCGGCAGGGGAAAATTCGGTATTTTTTGAGGCGGCAGGGGAAAATTCGGTATTTTTTAAATGGCAGGGGAAAATTCGGTATTTTTTGAGGCGGCAGGGGAAAATTCGGTATTTTTTGAGGCGGCAGGGAAATTCGGTATTTTTGAGGAGGCAGGGGAAAATTCGGTATTTTTTTTGGCAGGGGAAAATTCGGTATTTTTGAGGGCAGGGGAAAAATTCGGTATTTTTGAGGCGGCAGGGAAATTCGGTATTTTTGAAGGCAGGGGAAATTCGGTATTTTTTGAAATGCAGGGGGAAATTCGGTATTTTTGAGGCGGCAGGGGAAAATTCGGTATTTTTTGGCAGGGAAAATTCGGTATTTTTTGAAATGGCAGGGGAAATTCGGTATTTTTGAGGCGGCAGGGGAAATTCGGTATTTTTATTCGGTATTTTTTGAAATGGCAGGGGAAAATTCGGTATTTTTTGAAATGGCAGGGGAAAATTCGGTATTTTTTGAGGCGGCAGGGGAAAATTCGGTATTTTTGAGGCAGGGGAAATTCGGCAGGCGGGGGAAATTCGGTATTTTTTTTTAAATGGCAGGGGCAGGCAGGGAAAATTCGGTATTTTTGAAATGGCAGGGGAAAATTCGGTATTTTTTTTGGAAAATTCGGTATTTTTGGGCGGGCAGGGGAAAATTCGGTATTTTTTTCAGGGGAAATTCGGTATTTTTTGAAATGGCAGGGGAAAATTCGGTATTTTTTCAGGGGAAAATTCGGTATTTTTGAAATTCGGTATTTTTGAGGCAGGGGGAAAATTCGGTATTTTTGAGGCGGCGGGAAATTCGGTATTTTTTGAGAGGCAGGGGAAAATTCCGGTATTTTTTGGAGGGGAAAATTCGCAGGGGAGTATTTTTGAGGGGCAGGGGAAAATTCGGTATTTTTTGAGGAGGCAGGGGAAAATTCGGTATTTTTGGCAGGGGAAAATTCGGTTTTTTTTGGCAGGGGAAAAATCGGTATTTTTTTTGAAATGGCAGGGGAAAATTCGGTATTTTTTTGAAATGGCAGGGGAAAATTCGGTATTTTTTGAAATGGCAGGGGAAAATTCGGTATTTTTTATGCAGGGGAAATTCGGTTTTTTTGAAATGGCAGGGGAAAATTCGGTATTTTTTAGGCGGCAGGGGGATATTCGTTTTTTTTTTTTTTTTTTTTTTTTTTTTTTTGAGGCGGCAGGGAAATTCGGTATTTTTTGAAGGGCAGGGGAAAATTCGGTATTTTTTTAAATGGCAGGGGAAAATTCGTATTTTTGAAATGGCAGGGGAAAATTCGGTATTTTTGAAATGGCAGGGGAAAATTCGGTATTTTTTTTCTGGAAATTCAGCAGGGGAAAATTCGGTATTTTTTGAAAATTCGGTATTTTTTGGCAGGGGGAAAATTCGGTATTTTTTGCGCAGGGGAAAATTCGGTATTTTTTGAGGAGGCGAAATCGGTATTTTTGAGGGCAGGGGAAAATTCGGTATTTTTTTATTCGTTTTTTTTTTTTTTTTTTTTTTTTTTTTTTTTTTTTTTTTCTTTTTTTTTGAGGCGGCAGGGGAAAATTCGGTATTTTTTGAGGCGGCAGGGGAAAATTCGGTATTTTGGAGACGGGAGGGGTAAAAATCGGTATTTTTTCTGCTCCTCCTTCTTCTACGTCTTCTTCCTCTTATTCTAGTTCTGCTTTTTCTTCTTCTTGTTGTTGTTATTGCTATTATTATAATTATTGCTATCATTATTATTATCATTATTTTTATCATTATTATTCTCATTGTTGTTTTTATTATCATTGTTCTCATTATCATTGGTATTATTATTATTATTAATATTATTATTATTATTATTATTATTATTATTATTATTATTATTATTATTATTATTATCATTATTATTTTTATTATAAATATCATCATCATCATCATCATCTTTATGCTTCTTCTTCCTCTTCTTCTTTTTCGTCTACTTCATCTTTTTTTTCTTTTTCTATATTCTCCTGCAGTCTTTATTATATTGTTATGATTGTCATTGTCATTTTTCTTTTCATTATCATTATCATGTCATTATCATTATAATGACAAGAAGAAGAAAATGATGATGAAGATGATGACGACGACGACGATGATAATGACGATTGAGATGGTTACCATTATCATTATCATTGTCATTGTCATTATGATTAGGATTATTACTACTATCATTATCATTTTCACTATCATTATCAGTTCTGTTATCATTATTACCATCATCATTGTTATTGTTGTTATTAGTTGTAGAAGTTGTTGTTGTATCATTAGCAGCATAATTTTAACTATCATTATCATTATTTTTGTTGTTGTTATCATTA
>NW_020869822.1:673380-685880 GCF_003789085.1 Penaeus vannamei | reverse complement strand
CTACTTTACACACAGATCAGCCTGACACCTCAGGACTGGAACTTGACGTAGTCTCAGGTGCCGGTAATGAATGCGAATGCTGGCAGGGGGCACTCTGCTCTACCAGTCCTCATCTTCTTTGATATTTGCATGACAGACCTGCAATATTCCAGTAGAAAGACTGAAAAAGAGTTGATTTTTAACATCTATGACTCTCTCTCTCTCTCTCACTCTCTCTCTCTCTCTCCTCCCTTTTTTCTTTTTCAACTATGAAGGGAGGTTCATCTTTTCCACTGACCTGCATAGAGCTTGATAACTTGTTTAGATTTTTGAAATTGTATTGTTATTGACTATTTTTTCTTTCTTTTGAAAAATTAGTAATGTTAATGGTGCTGCTCTCACACTTCCCCAGATGAGGTAGAAGCATTGCTCAATATCAGTAGCAGTGGGTTTTATAAGTAGCTTGTAGTAGTACAGGGGTGTAGCCTAGTTGAATTGCAACAGAAGTAGAATTATGAATTAGTTGACATTTATGAAATTTTTATTATTTTTCCCACATTGTTTTTGTCCCTGTTTTTCTTTATATATGTATTTATATATATATGTGTGTGTGTGAGTGAGTGAGTGAATGAGTGTGTGTGTGTGTATATGTGTTTGAGTGCATGCATGCATGTGTATGAGAGTGAGTGAGTGTGAGTGTGTGTGTGTGTGTGTGTGTTGTGTGTGTGTGTGTGTGTGTGTGTGTGTGTGTGTGTGTGTGTGTGTGTGTGTGTTTGTGTTTGTGAGTGAGAGTGAGTGTGCATGTGAGTGTGAGTATGCATGTAAGAGAGAGAGTGTGAGTGAGTGAGTGAGTGAGTGTGTTGAGAGTGTGTGTTGTGAGAGTGTGTGTGAGTGTGCAGTGTGTGAGTGTGTGTGTGGTGTGTGTGTGTGTGTGTGTGTGTGTGTGTGTGTGTGTGTGTGTGTGTGTGTGTGTGTGTGTGTGTGTGTGTGAACCTCATTTTAGAATTGGTTGTTAAATTTTTTTTCATTTTTACACTTTTTTTTAACACAGAAAGGTTAGTCTGTTAGGTTATTTAAATGGACTTTTGTCTTCAGTGATTCTCTTTATGTGATGTTGCATGTTTTAGTGTTTTCATATTCCCGCAGTACCATTAGATCACTTAACTGTTACTAAGATGTAGAGTTTGGATAAAATTTGGGTCTGGCGATATTGATCTCAGGAAGCCACTATAGTTGGTTAGAGGATAGCCACTTTTGTTTATGGTTTCATCACACAATCACGCACACTTGTACACACACACACACACACACACACACACACACACACACACACACACACACACACACACACACACACACACACACACACACACACACACACACACACACACACACACACACACATACACACACACACACACATGCACACACATGCACACACATGCACACACATGCACACACACTCAAGCACCACTCACTCACTCACCCATACATACACAAATACACACACACATACACACACTAACATACACACACACACACACACACACACACACACACACACACACACACACACACACACACACACACACACACACACACACACACACACACACATAATTATGTATGTATTTGCATACCCTTTTCTTTCTTTTCATTTTATCATTTTTTGTGTTTCCTATTTGGATATCACTACTAAATCAACCAAAGTATGGGATTCTTTACATGCACATATACATAAAAAATTACATTATTGTCAAAGGTTATGCTTTCAAACTCAATGTTCCTATCATTTCATGACTTATGTCATCTAAATGTATCTTTAGAAGAACAGTTTTGAGTCTTGAGTGAAAAAGGTACAAGACTGATGTACTTGCTGAGCTTCTTGTCCTTGTTCTCAGTTTCTTTTTATGGCAGTTTTTAAATGGGGTATCCAGATTCCTTTACACAACTCAGCTGTACATATGATCACATAAGTCCCTCCCAATATGACATCATCTCCATACATCTTCCACTGTCTGTCTGCTATCTTGTTGACCCCCCCCCCCCAATTGTGTGTGTGCCCTGACTGCTGGATGCATCCTACCTCAACCCTTGGCTTGACTTCCCTGCCTGTTTGTCCTGGCCTCACCTAGAACCCAGGGAAAGCACTGAACAGCTTTGGAGCCCTCCTCCACCGTGTGCCCCAGTCTGCCCGTGCACTTTATGGCCGGGCCTGCAGCCTAGACCGCCTGGCTGAAGTGGAGCGCTCCAACTCACGTCTGGAACAGGCTATAGCCACGTACCGCAGTGTTATTGACATGGCTGATGAACACCCAGACCAGGTGCCCTTGCCACTTCTGCGACTGGCGGCAGAAAAATGCATTGAGAGAATGAGGTTCAGAGGTTTGTTGGAAACTGTTGTTGTTGACCCCCTTCTCATTTTCAGTGTCACCCTATTATTGATATTAATACGATTTTTATGAACATAGTAACAGTTTATCTCTATGGTACTAACAAAATTTGACCTGGGACTAAATATGGCTGCAGGGTTCATGGGCAAAGCTGTCAGGGTTCAGCAGAGATTGCTCCAGAGGTTCCCAGATGACATCAGTCTCAGGAACCAGATGGGCGTGACTTTCCTTCTGATGAACCAGCCTGCTGCTGCTAAGGACGTATTCAAGGAGGTCCTAGAAAAGTGGCCAGAAGATGGATTTGCACAGGTGAGAGAGAGTATGCAGGGAGAATTTTTTTTTTATCTTTTTATTTTTTCATTTGTCATCACTAGACTCATGTGTAGAAAATGATGAGGAGTAGTCTTTTTTATAACTTCATAAAAGGTTGGAAGGACCACAATATTCAGTAGCCAGAGAGAAGCTGCCTTTTGATATATAGATTTATTCCTTTAGGGTATCTAATATTTTTCTTTTATTTGTTCATGTTCTTTCCTATGATTATGACAAAATTATTCCAAATGGTCTGAATAGACACATGACAGTAGCTCATATTGTTTATGTCAGAAAGGAAAAAGGTTTCATAAGATGTGAGTAATCGGTGTCTCTTCCAGCATCCATCTCTCTCTCTCTCTCTCTTCTCTCTCTCTCTCTCTCCTCTCTCTCCTCTCTCTCTCTCTCTCTCTCTCTCTCTCTCTCTCTCTCTCTCTCTCTCTCTCTCTCTCTCTCTCCTCTTCTCTTTCTCTTCTCTTTCTCTACTCACTCACTCACTCACTCCACTCACTCACTCACGCACTCACTCACTCACTCACTCACTCACTCACTCACTCACTCACTCACTCACTCACTCACTCCACTCACTCACTCACTCTCTCTCTCTCTCTTCTCTCTCTCTCTCTCTCTCTCTCTCTCTCTCTCTCTCTCTCTCTCTCTCTCTCTCTCTCTCTCTCTCTTTTACTCACTCACTCACTCACTCCCACTCTCTCTCTCTCTCTCTTCTCCTCTCTCTCTCTCTCTCTCTCTCTCTCTCTCTCTCTCTCTCTCTCTCTCTCTCTCTCTCACTCACTCACTCACTCACTCACTCACTCACTCACTCACTCACTCACTCACTCACTCTCACTCACTCTCACTCTCACTCTCACTCTCTCTCTCTCCCTCCTCCCTCCTCCCTCCCTCCCTCCCTCCCTCCTCCTCTCTCTCTCTCTCTCTCTCTCTCTCTCTCTCTCTCTCTCTCTCTCTCTCTCTCTCTCTCTCTCTCTCTCTTTCTCTTTCTCTTTCTCTCTTCTCTCTCTCTCTCTCTTCTCTCTCTCTCTCTCTCTCTCTCTCTCTCTCTCTCTCTCTCTCTCTCTCTCTCTCTCTCTCTCTCTCTCTCTCTCTCTCTCTCTCTCTCTCTCTCTCTCTCTCTCTCTCTCTCTCTCACTCTCTCTCTCTTACTCACTCTCTCTCTCTTACTCACTTACTCTCACTCTCACTCTCTCCTCTCTCTCTCTCTCTCTCTTCTCTCTCTCTCTCTCTCTCTCTCTCTCTCTCTCTCTCTCTCTCTCTCTCTCTCTCTCTCTCTCTCTCTCTCTCTCTCTCTCTCTCTCTCTCTCTCTCTCTCTCTCTCTCTCTCTCTCTCTCTCTCTCTCTCTCTCTCTCTCTCTCTCTCTCTCTCTCTCTCTCTCTCTCTCTCTCTCTCTCTCTCTCTTTCACTCACACTCTCTCATTCTCTCTCTCTCTTTTTCTCTTTCACTCTTTCTCTCTTTCTCTCTTTCTCTCTCCTCTCCGCCTTCCCTGCTTCCCAGGGATATTTGATACGCTTGTAAGGTTATTTGCATATTTATACCTATATGTACTTCTCTATTGCCCAGGTACATTATGGTTTTGTCTTGAAAACAACGTACAACAACAACACAGGCGGAATCGAGTACATGCAGAAGGGCATCAGCAGTGGTGCAGAGGGCACACAGGATGGCCGTTTCTACTTCCACCTCGGGGATGCTCTGCAGAGGGAAGGGAAGACAGAAGAAGCATATAAGGTACAAATATTTTATTTGATTTGGTTATTGTGTTTTGATTTATTTTTGAAGTACATCCTTCTTTCCTTTTTTTTTCTTTCCCCTCCCCTCCCCCAATGTTATCCTTTATTGTTTTTGCAAACTCTCATTTACTCTACCTTTTTCTCTTGGTGTTCATAGATATTTTATTGAGGCTATACTGGTTTTATCAATATCCATGCATGTGGGTGGTGTATCTGTTTGAGAATTCATTTTGCATTCTCTCTCTCTCTCTCTCTCTCTCTCTCTCTCTCTCTCTCTCTCTCTCTCTCTCTCTCTCTCTCTCTCTCTCTCTCTCTCTCTCTCTCTCTCTCTCTCTCTCTCTCTCTCTCTCTCTCTCTCTCTCTCTCTCTCTCTCTCTCCCTCTCTCCCCCTCCTCCCCTCCCTCCTCCCTCTCCCTCCCTCCCTCCCCTCCCTCCCTCCCTCTTCCCCCCTTTTCTTCAAGCTATATAATTTCTTTATTCTCCCTTTCAGCACATAGCATCGTTTATATTATATCAGATGCTTTCTTTCCTTGATTTATCCCTACTCTCTTTTTCCCTCAGTTATATGACATTGGTGTTGAAAAGGGCTTGTTCCTCAGCCGGTATCAGCGTTCATTATACAATGTTGATAGGCTGCGTTCACAGCCTCTTTGGTCACAGGAAGAGACTTCATATCAAGAGTTCTTCAGGTAAGTAGGGTATGCATAGAGGTGCTTGTGACTTTAACTGCTGTATTCTATTATTAAAATGCCATTCCCTATTTTTGAATAGTTATTTCATTAGATATTCATCAAGGAGTGTTGTTTGTCTTTCAAGCCCTTTTACATGCATGTCTTTTTTAAAGGAACCCCAAACACACTAAAACTAAATTTGTGTCTGCCTTTCAGAAAACTGGAGCAGAACTGGCTAATAATTCGAAAGGAAGGTCTAGAAGCACTTGCTTTGCCACCCCAGGATGGATTCCGCCCAGAGGCAGAGAACCTCCAGGATACTGGTGACTGGAAGCAATATGAAATTTTCTCTCGAGGAAGGAAGATAACTGCAAACTGTGTGAAGACCCCGCAGACATGTGCTCTTGTTGAGAGTTTTAAACCAGCAGCTGGATGCAAGCGTGGACAGGTAAATCGAAATATGTTTGAGGTTTGGTCACATACAGGTTATTATTTCCCTTAAATTGTTAATGGTGCTTTTTTTTTCTGTATTGCATTTATTTTGAGATTGCATTAGGCAGATAAACTGTGGTTTATATATGATTTAAGCATTTATTATTGTCTGTCACATGTCACTAGCATTTCTTTTTGATTATGTAAATTTACTAAGTTCAGTATTCTTTTTTTCTGCTTCAGGTGAAGTTTAGTGTCATGTATCCTGGCACACATGTTCATGCTCACACTGGTCCTACCAATTGCCGCTTACGAGCCCATCTTGGCCTGCTGGTACCTGAGGGGTTACACTTGCGTGTGGGTGAAACCAACCAAAGCTGGGCTGAAGGGAGAGTCATTGTGTTTGATGATAGCTGGGAACATGAGGTCTGGCATGAAGGTGATTCCCCACGGCTGATCCTCATAGTGGACGTGTGGCACCCAGAGCTTACGGAAGAGGAAAGGTTATCCTTGTCACCGATATAATTTTGAATCAAACACTTGTATTCCTTTGGTGGCCAGTAGTGGTTCCTTCTTTAAGAGTCTTAAACAAGGTACTTATTTAAGCAAATGGTGGAACAAGCAGGAGCAGAGAACAAAGATTATATGCAAATTTTATCCAGTTCAAGTGATGTAGATATGCTTATGATGTCTTTTGATACTGCATCTTTCTTTTCTTTTTTCTTTTCTTTTTAGTTCTCTCTTACCATGTATTGAGAGTCTGAATGAATTATTATAGGGATTCAGTTCCAAATAAATGTCCAAAAATTGTAATGTCTGCCAGTCATATGGGCTACTTTGCACCAGATACCAGGATTAGTCTGAGAGCCCAGAAAGGTGAAGTCAACTCTACCCGCTAGTCTATTTCTCCTCATTTTTCATTGCCAATACATTGTAGTTCCTCCCAGTATCACTAGTGGTTCATTATGTGCCATCTTACAGCCAATTTTTCGTGGCATCTTAGTAACGGGAGTGGCATTCAGCAGGTACACACTGCCGTTGCTAAACTCCCCTTCCCTTTTTCTTCTTCCTCTTCCTTCTCTTCTTCTTCTTAAATCCAAGCTGGATAATTGTAACATACATATGTGCATATATATATATGTATATGTTTATGTTTATGTATGTATGTGTGTACATATATATATATATATATATATATATATATATATATATATATATATATATATTATATATGTGTGTATTTATGTATACTAGTGATTTTTTCCCATTTCTAAATAGAAACACACCTTTATTAGATAATGAACAGCTTTTGATTAGTTTTTTTTATAAAAGTGATCTGCTAAATATAAATATGCTGTGGCCCTTCTCTGTCTGGTCATCAGTGGTTTTCCTTTGAGCTTCAAGACCATTCGTGAAAACATTGTACGAGGAGGTGAAAGTAATAGATAGATAGTGGTAAAGTTCCTTTTTTGCTTTTCCAGTTAATATTTTTTCAAGATAGAGAGAGTCACATGTAACGGTTGCGCTGAACCATCTTCAATATTTTTGTATCGATTGTTGTTAACGATGGTGCCAGTGTCCGACTTTCTGCTGTAAAGATGTAGGGTAGAAATTTGTTGATAGTAGGTGTGAAAGTTATATAATCTAGCAAGAATGAGGTTTTGGGATCATAGTTAGTACTTTCAAATTATCAGGTGTATTTTGGAATTTATTATTTTTTTCTTTCTTTTTTTTTTGTTCCTTTTTTATGGTGCTTGTTTTTTGTCACAATTTTTTATTAATTTCTGCTTGTAACTGGTGCTATTTTCTTTTTGAAATTTCTGGAAACCAATAGCACACACAAAAACAAAAAACAAAATAGTTTTGGCTTGTAACAAGATGTTTATTGGACCAGCAAAAGTCCATAAGTTATGGTATCAGTCATAGTAAAGTCACAGGGAGAATAAAACTTTTTTTCTCATTTTCTTTTTAAAGAAAATTGTATTCGACCTGTTCAGCACTTTGCTAGTCAGAATTTTAGAACAGGTCACAGAGAACTTCCTTTTTGTGCCTTACCCGTGCTCAAATCTTGTAAGACCTGAGGCAGTGAGAGTCTTAGGTATCCATGCAGTATCCTAATGGTGTTCTTAGTTTTGATAAAGGTTATTGTATGTGAAGTAGTGAATGGAGTTCAAATGAGTGTTTAGAAGATACAGATACAGTCACACGTATATGTTGTAATTGACGCTGAAATGAAGTTATATTGTCATCTTCCCCCCCCCCCCCTTTTTTTTTCTCATTAAATTGTTATGTCCAAATCTAAGAGCTTATTTGTTTGTCTCTGAAGAAGAAATCAGGTCAGTTAATTCATGTTGGTTTACTTTTGTGATGATTGGGTAGAACCTTCCTTTATTCATTATTGTTGTATGTGTAATGTGTGTCAACTTTATATCTCTTCATAATTTTTTCATAATAATTGTCCTTTTGCTGTGAATTGAAATGACCACAAAAAAGTTGTAAGAGTTTCATGTTGTGTTATATACTTGTTGGTCTTTATTTATACTTAGTGTATTTTTTAGGTATTTAAAAAATAATAAAATAAAGATAACAAGTTCCAAAAGATAGTGAGTTGACAAGCATCCAGTGCTAGTTATGATGTGGTGTACTCATGTTCTTTAATCATGCAAATCAGTTGTATTAGGGAAAGTAAGAAGGACTTATTCCTCTTTTACTGAAGGGCATGTGTCATATCAGTAAAAGTCTGCACAAGTGATTTTTTTTCTTTTTTTCTTTTTCTTTTTTTTCTCTTAATGAAGCCTTATAGGTTGTCTTGAATATGTGAAAAAATGTAAACTGGTGGTTCCATTTTTGTTGAATAAATGGATATTATTATAGTGTTTTTTATTTATGCAATCATGTGTTGTTTATCCAGACAGCAGCAAAAAAAGTGTAAATATTTTCATCATTAAAGAACTGTGATATTTACTTTCTTCATGAAAAAGTTAAGCTAAGAATAATTCCAAGAAAAATATGACTACACACCTTGATTTCATATCATCTTACAGATTAGTCTTGTCTTGAATGTAATGAGGTTGGTCAAACAAACAAAAACATTACATACTTGTGCGCGCACACATTTCACAGGTGGGCAAAAACAACAAGAATCAACTGTGAGAACAATGTTGATTCAACAGAGAAAAGCAGATATAATGTAAAGTTATGATATTCCAAGGGTACTTTTTTTTTTTTACCAGATCCGGATGGTTGGTCAAGACAGCCCCACAGGATGGCCTGCTATTTCTTTCGGAGACATTTATGTATACCTCATCCAGCCACTTGTTGAAGTTTCGTATAAATGGATGAAAAAGGATGCAAATTTTATATAAGTTGAGAAAAAGAGACAATGTTCGCAACAGACCAATACTTAACTATTGCAGAATTATTTTTGTTTTTGCCCACCAGTGCCTCCGATTGATCATGTGACAGCTTGATTGACGTCACAATGACCGGTCCTATAGGTAATGATGAACTGGAAAACTAGAATCTCATATATTAGTACTCATTAAGCCAGTGGTTCTCACCTCCTCTTAGGCCATGGACCACCAGCCCTATGAAAAGAATATTATAGACCTTCCATTTTTGAGCATAGATAAAGTAAGCATACAAAAACAATTTAATTTGGAATGTTTCTTCAAAACAAAACAAAATAATAGGCAAGCATTTTGATCTGAAATATTTTCCCTACAAATTCCTTGAATTACATAAAAGCTTAATTATCATTTTGCTGTAAAACTGACTTTTGGAATTACCTTTCTTTAAAACTAAATTAATTCATTTTTCCCTCCAACTAGACTTTTGGATTCCCTCTTCATTGACAAGCTTTTCAATGTTAAGTGTGGTACTTGGCAATACACAATGCATATAACTTTCCACTGCGAGTCAATTTGTTTCAACTTAATATGCAGTAAGTATGAAAATCTATTCTCATACATGTCGGTTGATGTACATCCTGTGGACCACCCAAAACATCAACATGGACCCCCATTTGAGAACCACAGCATTAAACGATGAAAGGATAGATTCATAGTACAGTGCAATCCCTCCCTCCTCCCTCTCCGTCCTCCTCTCTCTTTTTCTATCTCTCCCTCTCTTCTCTTTTTCACTCTCTCTCCCCTCTCTCTTTTTCTCTCCCTCTCACCCTCTTTTTCTCTCCTCCCTCTTTCTTTTTCTGCTTGCCCCTCTTTTTTAATCTCTCCTCCTCTCTTTTTCTCTCTCTCCCCCTCTTTTTCTCTTTCTTCCTCCTCTTTTGTTCTCTCTCCACTATCTTTCTCTCTTCTCTTTTTCCTCCTATCTTTTTTTTCTCCCCTCTCTCTTCTTTCTCCCCTCTTTTTCTCTCTCTTCCCCCTCTCTTTTCTCTCTCCCTTCTCTTTTTCTTTCTCCCCCCTCTCTTTTTTCTCTCTCTCCCCCTCACTTTTTCTGCCCTTCTCCCCTTCTCTCTCTCTCTCTCTCTCTCTCTCTCTCTCTCAATCTCTCTCCCTTCTCCCTTCCTCTTTCCTTCTCTCCCCCTCTCTCTCCCTTTCCCCTGTCTCTCCCTCTCCCTGTCCCCCCTCCCCTCTCTCTGCTTCTCTCTCTCTCTCTCTCTCTCTCTCTCTCTCTCTCTCTCTCTCTCTCTCTCTCTCTCTCTCTCTCTCTCTCTCTCTCTCTCTCTCTCTCTCTCTCTCTCTCTCCCTCTCCCTCTCTCTCTCTTTCTTCCTTCCCTTCTCTCCCTCTCGATCTACTCCAGCCCTCTCAAAGAACGATAGGAATTTCTCCCTCAAAGGACTCTACACGCAGTCATAATGCCCTTCCAAGATCGGGACGGCCGTGATGTGCTGCAGACGCGAATAGTCGCCATCATTCCTGCAGTCGCCAGCAGCCGGCGTCTCAGGGGATTTGGCCAAGTCGCTCATTCTGAAGTATTCGCTGTTAATGCTCTCCCTGCTCGTTGCGTCAGAGCGAGGGAGACTCACTTGGGGACGAGCTAAGTTCGTGTTCTGGTGACTCGTGAAGGAGGGCTGGGAGGGGATGCTGTGGGTCCCCTCGCTTTTGGGGGAGCTGGTGCGGTGACATGAGGAACAGGGAACACAGGACTTGCAGTAACCCTTGAAGCAGAGATATGCGAAGAAGAGCAAGATCAAGAGGCAGTGCCAGTTTTGCCGCCAAAAACCTGTTCAAAGGATTTAGAATATCAGTTTATCTCCCGAGTTCATATGCTAATCCTGTAAATATCATATGTAAAATTTTCTAAACACGGATATTTCCAAAATTGGTGTTGCTTTAATACGATGAAAACGTGATAATAATAATTACCATCTTTTGGACGAATTTCGTCGTTCTTTGGAAATATCTCGTAAAGCGCTGAAGAAGAAAGCTGAATTAAATCTACATGAAATACATCTTCGATAGTATTTGCTCATGTATATATGATATATGGTTATGTATATTAAATATATTTACACACATACAAACACGTTCAATGTGACAAAGAAAGAACTAACTCAAGACTAAGGATGTGAAGCGAATCGCTAACTAGTCGTAACTTCATTTTTTAGCGGAATTTTGCTAGACAAGAAAAGAGGAAGAAAGAATGGGGAAGGCTAGATCAGTAGCAACTCGAGGAGGTGCCAAGGCTTCTCATTCTATTTTTGGAAAAAGCACATGGGGTTTATTTTGATGACGTAACAAAATGGCCTAGCCTCGCTCGCGTCAGCCTCCTGCTGGGCTAGGGTATACAATAGGGTATAATTTGAATGAATCAAATAGTTGGAAGATGAATTGAAACTTTAACACTGTTGGATATATATATATATATATATATATATATATATATATATATATATATATATATATATATATATATATATATATATATATATATATATATATATTATATATATATATATATATATATATATATATATATATATATGTGCGTGTGTGTGTGTGTGTGTGTGTGTGTGTGTGTGTGTGTGTGTGTGTGTGTGTGTGTGTGTGTGTGTGTGTGTGTGTGTGTGTGTGTGTGTGTGTGTGTGGTGTGTGTGTGTGTGTGTGTGTGTGTGTGTGTGTGTGTGTGTGTGTGTGTGTGTTTATACACACACACACACCACCACGTATTCCCGGCAGGCTAGAGCGTTACACAAATATCGTCGATGTCGGAGCGGCGGACGTAATTTTACAATTACCTCGTAACATTCCCACTGAATCAGCATACTAACCTTGGCATAGTTAGCATTGTGTACAGAGACGACTGTAGTATAATCAGGATGAACAAGATATACCATGAACAGAAGAGCGGCGGTGGCCCGCCCTCGTCGGCTCGGCGGGTTTTGCGTCTCTCCCGATGCATCTAGTCCGTGGCGCTCTATCCTGCCGTGAAGACGTGGGGGATATTTTGTTTCCTCGGCGGGGTTGGGGGCAAGGTCTATATAAGTACTTATATAGACCCGGGGAAGTCGCAGGGAGAGCAGCCCCCTTCAATGGAAAGTCATGTGAATAACCATGGTAAATTTCACTGTGGGTTATTTATTAGGGTATTTTCTATATTACGTCCGCCGCTCCGACATCGTCGCCCCTGCTATCGGGGCCAAGTTTGCCGCTAACGGGGGGTTTCCGCGCAATAAAACCTACATATTTGGATTGCACAAAGTGAGAGGAATGCAACGATACCAAAATCGTCGATATCGGAGCGGCGGAGGAAATATAGAATATATATATAATATATATATATATATATATATATATATATATATATATATATTATATATTTACACACACACACACACACACACACACACACACACACACACACACACACACACACCACACACACACATATATACATATATATATATATATAATATAAATATATATGTGTATAAACGTAAACATGAACATGTGCTGTTCTAAAAATAGCCATCGTAAACACACACTACAGTTGATGCGCGCATG
>NW_020869822.1:650880-658380 GCF_003789085.1 Penaeus vannamei | reverse complement strand
AGAGGAGAAGGGAGAGGGAGAGGAGAGAGAGAGGAGGAGAGACAGAGATGAGAGAGAGAGAGAGAGAGAGAGAGAGAGAGAGGCGATGAGGAGAGAGATAGAGGAGAGAGAGAGACAGAGAGAGAGAGAGAGAGAGAGAGAGAGAGAGAGAGAGTTGAAGATAAAAAAGTAGCCAGATAAGACTTACAAATATACTTTACATCATTTTTGTATTGGAAAATAAATAAATTGTTACAAGTACATTACTCAGTTTAATTCAAAAGTACAAATGCTACAAGTAAAAATAGTCATACACCTATCTTACTGCATTCATAACAGATTTTCAAAACGGAAAAAATGGTAAATTGCTGAAAAAGACGCAATAATGACTGATTTTTTTCAGTAGCCATACAAGAATATCAACAGTAAGAAAAAGTCATTTTGTCAAGATAATGTCATGGTAAGAAATGCAACAATAATAAAAGTCGTTTTTGCATGAAACATTTTAGGCAGCAAAGTCTTCAACACAGCCTAAATAGATCAACCCTAACTGCCTGAAAAAAACGACAACCTACTTGCTACTTACGAGAATGATTTTCTTCTTGAAGAAATTTTTACTGTATAAAGAATTCACTGCCTAAACATCTCACGCCACTTATAAAAATCTCTTGTTCTCAATTCAATAAAAAAAAATCTTGTGATCCACCTAAAAACACCTCAGCGCATAGCAATGTCGAGCGTTTTCGTCGTGATGCTGTTCAGGTGAGTGACCAGCGAATGGGAGAAGGCGTGGGCTGCCTGCGTCTTGGCGGCAAAGAACCCGAGGATGACTCCAGCAACGGCAGAGACCTTCACCAGCTTCCCGATCATCTGAGGACGAGCGGAAGCACGATGACAGAAGAGTGAGATGGTAATGAAAGGGCGTCTGCATACTTTTTGGTTTGGGATTTCGTTGATTGTAAGACAGCGGTAGATGAGGGTGGCACAATGAATTTGATTTTCTGAGGTGTGTGTGGACGTGCTTTATGTGTGTTTGTTTGATGTTATACCAGCCCTTTATTGCAAGACAGGTATATTACATTTCTACAAGCGACAAATATCTTCATAGGTATATCAAATACTCCTGGAACAATTTCAGTATTATAAAACAACGTCACAGTGCCCCAACCGACCTCGTCCTGCCACCTCTTCTTGGCAATGCAGAGGTGGTAGCGCTCCCTCGAGAAGGTCACCATCGTGTAGAGCGGCACCCACGTCCTCGGCAGCAGGCGGCTCAGGAGGTCGTCCCATTTTTTACGCAGGAGGAACAGCTTGGAGTTGACAAGGTCTCGCATCTGGGGGCGCAAGAGGGGGAGGGAGATAAGGGAGGGTATTGTTATTCGTCGACGGGGGAGAACACACCGCCGTAATATTAATGAATGGGATTCTCCATGAACCACCATGTTCATGTAATTCTCTCTTTGCACAGATGATTAAAAAAAAAAAAAAAAAAAAAAAAAAAAAAATTATCCCTCGTGAGCATCGCCCGCAATGCAGATAAAACACCCAAGAGGAAAATCCAATTAATGTAATGCCCCAGTCAATACAGCAAATAACCACAACGGAAACACACAAACTACAAACAATAGACACCGCGAACCAAGCAATAACACTCACAACGGAAACTACAATAGAGACGCACCATCCCACCAACCTCGATGTAGTTGTACATGGCGAGGTCCACGATCGCCTCCGCGTCTGGGTTCCGGTGCTCGGAGTACGCGGGCAACACCTTCGTTCGTCGCTCTCGTATTTGTCCATAATTTCTTTCAGAAAAACGCAGTCTTCCATGCCCTGGTTGAGGGAATGAAAATAGTTATTTGTTTTCGTAATGTTTGGATATGAAAGTATGAATGTGTTAAATCACTTTTCTTTCTTTCTCGGTCTCCCTCTCGGCATATATATAATATATATATTATATATATAATATATATATATATATATATATATATATATATATGTAATGTGTTGTGTGTGGTGTGTGTGTGTGTGTGTGTGGTGTGTGGTGTGTGTGTGTGTGTGTGTGTGTGTGTGTTGTGTGTTTGTGTGTGTGTGTGTGTGTGTGTGTGTATTGTGTGTGTGCATGTGTGTGTGTGTGTATATGTGTATGTGTGTGATTGTGTGTGATTGTGTGTGTGTGTGTGTGTGTGTGTGTGTGTGTGTGTGTGTGTGTGTGTGTGTGTGTGTTGGTGTTGACATATATGATATATATTATTACACACACAACAATCACACATAGCACACACACATGCACATGACACATATGCACACACACAACACACACACAACACAACACACACACACACACACAACACACACACACACACATATATATATATATAGATATGATAGATAGATAGATAGATAGATAGATATATAATGTTATAATATAATATATAAATATAAATATATAGTATAATATAATAATATATATATATATATAATATATATAATATTATATACATATATATAATATATGTATAATATATATATATATATATGTATAATATATATATATATATATTATATATAATATAATATATATATATATATATATATATATATATAATATATAATATATAATATATATAATATATATAAATATATATATGTCAGTCACCCATGCTTGAAAAAAATCCTCCGAGACAGAGAACAGACAGACAGACAGACAGACAGACAGACAGACAGACGACTTACGCAGTTCATTCCCTGGCCGTAGAAGGGCACCATGGCGTGGGCAGCGTCACCCATGAGCAGGGAGGTCGAGCCAACGTGGTACGGAGAACACTGGGAAAGGGTAGAAATTCCGCATTACTTTTGCTGTATCTTTTGTTGTGATATCGTTGTTACTCGTAGTGTGAGCAGTGGGAAAAAATATTGAAGTAGTAGTAGTTGTGTTAGTTGTTGTAGTGGTATTTCAAAACATCCGTCTTTACACTTGAAGGAGGGAAGGGAAGTTCAAATCCTTTTACGTTTAACTCGCTGAAGTTACGTCGAAGTGACAGAAAAATCATGGAGTTATCAGCATAAGTTGTCGCCTGTTTTTTTTGTTTTGTTTGTTTGTTTCTATTTACGATGTTCTGTACTATTATAATCATTATCATCATTATCGTTATTATTATTACTATTATAATCAATATAATTATAATTACTACTACTATTACAACTATTACTTTCAGCATTACTGTTATTATTCTTATTGTAGTTATTATTATCATTAATACATTATCATTCTAACATTATCATTATTATCATCATCATTATCATTGTTCTTATCATTATAATAACTCGCTATATACATCTTACTTGATAATGCATCTGACAACAATATGACAAATATATGTATCTTCATGTCAAGATAGAGAATGAAGTAAGTAAGTAATAATGGCAAGAAAATAAATGTGCTAGAAATATTGAAAAAGGAGATCTGAAAGAGAGAGAGAGGGAGAAGGATGGAAAGGAAGAGATAGCGAGGGGGAGGGAGAGGGATATATTAATATATAATATAATATAATATATATATAATATATATATATATATATATAATATTGAAAGAGAGAGAGAGAGAGAGAGAGAGAGAGAAGAGAGAGAGAAGAGAGAGAGAGAAAAGAGGAGAGGAGAGAGAAAAGAAGAGAAAAAAGAGAGAGAAAAAGAGAAGAAGAGAGAAGAGAGAGAGAGAGAGAGAGAAGAGAGAGAAGAGAGAGAGAAGAGAGAGAGAGAGAGGAGAGAGAGAGAGAGAGAGAGAGAGAGAGAGAGAGAGAGAGAGAGAGAGAGAGAGAGAGAGAGAGAGAGAGAGAGAGAGAGAGAGAGAGAGAGAGAGAGAGAGAGAGAGAGAGAGAGAGAATTCCCCAGTATGAATGAAACCATTTCTAAGAAAAGAAAAAAAAATCTGCATTACCTTGACGGAGATCATCGGCAGCGCCTTGTTTGCGAAGAAATCGTGGATGAGTTTCTCTCGCCCGATGAGCGTTATGGCGTCTGGGTAATTTGTCTGGAAAGAAGGAGGGTTTCTGTTCTGTTATCCGTATAGATGGTGGTGTTAGGACGGCTATTATCCGTATAGATGGTGGTGTTAGGACGTGAACTGTTGCTTTGGAAATAAGTTTATTTTGGTGGAATAGTATCACTTTGTGGATTAATATTTGCGTTTTTTTTTATAAGGTGGAAATATTGTTGTAGCTGTTCTGTTTGTTTTGTCGTTTTCTTTTGGTCAATCAGGTGCTTCCAAGCATGAAATATTCGTCTTTGTGACCCTTGTGACGTTTCATTTTCATTTTACTTCATCAATAATTTCCTTGTAACGTGTGACCTAAAAATATGCGAATGAAAGACCCAGTCCAAATCTCAAGTCCACAGACCCCTCCATCCACTCACCTTGAAAAAGTCTAACAGGACTTCTGGCGTGTCGAGAGAATTGAAGATTCCAAAGGGCATGAAGAGCGTGACGGTCCATGACTTGTCCTGGTTCGGCAGCGCGATCATCATGTACTGTCCTCTTGGCCAAATGTGCAGGTAATTCGGAGGCATCTGGAACTGTGGGTTGGAGACCAGAAAAAATCACTCATTAATTAAATCGTCAACTCGGCGAAAAGAAATGATGAAACTTTTTTTGATTTAGGACTATGGAGTTTAAAATCAATTTGGAACGGCTGGCATGTTTATTGCTTTATCTGACAGCACACAAGATGCACCGCCATTTAATCGGGCATATATCCTAAGAAAAAAAAACACGCATTGCTCATAAAATCGGGATGATCTTTTTTGAGCCTCCCGCGCCTTAAATTCTCTCAAATAAATCAATTGTAAATCCATTGTAAAACTCAACCGCTAACTCTACCACCGCCTGCACGCACTACAAGAAGAGAGAATCATACATTCCCATCCGATCCTGGCGGGATACAGAGCTCCATGTAGCCGTGAGGGATGTACTGCTGCCTGTAGTTGAACATCGGTCGCTTCATCATCTGTTTCCTCATGTTGGAGTAAGCGCCGTCGCAGCCGATCATCAGATCCGCATCGACGGTCACTTCATCTTGGGACATCGTGCTGGAAGTGATGACAGGAGAATAGAGAAGCTCTACGATGCTGACAATGGGTACTTGGGTGCGTACGTGAGTCTGTGCATACATTTACTATTGTTTTTGTTTTTTTTACTTGGAGATTAGTTCCTGTATCCTGAATATCCGGATACACAGTCTATCGAATAATCCCGCAAAAAGAAAAAGAAAAGAAAATAATACATATACATATATATAATAATAAATATATATAATAATATATATTATAATTATAAAATAATTATATAATATTAATAATTACCTTACATCTCATTATACACCACAATTTATCAATATAAATTAAACAGAAATTATCAAACAATTAGCAGAGCACTTACTCTAAAAAGGTCATCTTTCCCCTCTCGAGATCCGCGGTGAGGAGTTTGTGGTGGAAGTGAAATGGTGACATTGGAAACTCCTCGGCGCGCGTCAGCAGTACCCAATCGTTCACGAAACGTCGACCGACAGAGTAGATGGCACTGCGCACTGCGCGGAGATGACGCTGATTATTTTTTGGGTTGGGAACAAGGTCTATATAAGGACCTTGGGAGGGAAGGAAAGGGGTTGGGGGGACGAAGCGTTTACTTCTGGGAGGGCGGGAAAAAAAAAGAAAGAGAAAAGAAGGGAGAGAGGAGAGGCAGGAGGGGAGGAGGGAGGGGAGGGAGAGGGGAGAGAGAGGGAGAGGGATAGAGGGGAGGGAGAGGAGAGGGGGAGGGGGAGGGGGAGGGAGAGATAGAGATAGAGAGGGAGAGGTAATGGAGAGGAGAGAGGAAAGAAGAAAAAGAGAGAGAGAATTCTCTAGTAGATGAGATGAAACCATTTCTATTTCATATTTATAGGCTACATCATTTTTCCCGGTATGAACAAAGTTCCCCAAGCAATCGATAACTAGAAGTGAAAAATACAGAAGAGGGAGAGGAATTTCCACGCTGCTTCACTCGCGTGCTTGTGAGTGAGGAAGAGGAAATGAAATGGTAGAGTGAAGGTACAGGGAGAGGATGGATGGTGGAGAGCAAAGAGCTGAGATGTAGGAAAAGAGAGAGAGAGAGGAGAAGAAGAGAGAGGAGAGAGAGAGGAAGAGAGAGAGAGAGAGAGGAGGGAGAGAGAGAGAGAGAAAGAGAGAGAGGAAGGAGAGAGAGAGAGAGAGAAGGAGAGAGAGAGAGAGAGAGGTAGAGAGAGAGAGAGAGAGAGAGAGAGATAGAGAGAAGAGAGGAGAGAGAGAGAGAGAGAAGAGAGAGAGAGAGAAGAGAGAGAAAGAGAAGAGAGAGAGAGAGAAAGAGAGAGGAAGAAGAGAGGAAGAGAGGAGAGAGAGAGGAGAGAGAGAAGAGAGAGAGAGAGAGAGAGAGAGAGAGAGAGAGAGAGAGAGAGAAGAGAGAGAGAGAGAAAGAGAGAAGAGAGAGAGAGAGAGAGAGAAGAGAGAGAGAGAGAGAGAGAGAGAGAGAGAGAGAGAGAGAGAAGAGAAAGAGAGAGAGAGAGAGAGAGAGAGAAGGAGAGAAGAGAGAAAGAAGAGAGAGAGAGAGAGAGAGAGGAGAGAGAGATAACAGAGAGAGGAAGAAAGAGAGAAATTCCCAGTATGATGAAACATTCTCATTCACATTTATCTACATCATTTTTCCCGGTATGCAAAGTTCTCACACCAAGCAACCTCGTGACTAGAGAGTGCGACAATAGAGAAGGAATTTAACACGCTGCTTCCACTCGCGAGTGCTTGTGTGACGAAAATACAATAAATAAATGGTAAGACTGAGGTATCAGAGAGGATGGACTGGTGGAGAGCAAGCAGCTGAGATGTAAGGAAAATCCGAGAGAGAGAGAGAAGAGAGAGAGAGAGAGAGAGAGAAGAGAGAGAGAGAGAGAACGAAGACGGAAGAGAAGAGAGAGAGAGTAGAGAGAGAGTAGGAGAAGAGAGAGAGAAGAGAGAGAAAGAAAGAGAGAGAGACAAAGAGAGAAAGATAGTAGAGAGAAAGAGAGAAAGAGAAAAAAACAGAGACAAGACGACATAAAAAAAAAAAAATCAAACCCACACATGCACAACCCTCGCCCAACCCCCGCACACCCACCTTCCCGTCCTTGTTGTAGGGAATGGCCTTGGTGCTCCCGTCCCTGTTGTGGATCATGCGCGCGTACATAGGAATGCCATGCTCTCGGATGATCTTCTCTTCGACCCCGACCGCCTTGAGTCCCGTCCGACCTCTGATGCTCATGGCCAGGTTGATGCTCCTTCCTGGCACGTGCTCCATGTTGCGGATGTCTGCGGGGAAGAAGAGGGAGTGAGGGAGGGCTGTGAAGGAAGGGGGTGGGTTTGACGGGTGTGGGTTCGGGGGAGGGATGAGTGGCGTGTGGGTGGGGGGGGTGGTGGGTTTGGCAGGAGTGGGTAGGGGAGGGAGTGGGTAGGGGAGGGAGGGGAGTAGGTGAGGGAGGGCAG
>NW_020869822.1:633288-643288 GCF_003789085.1 Penaeus vannamei | reverse complement strand
GGAGAGGAGGAGGAGGAGGAGGAGGAGGAGGAGGAGGAGGAGGAGGAGGAGGAGGAGGAGGAGGAGGAGGAGGAGGAGGAGGAGGAGGAAGAGGAGGAGGAGGAGGAGGAGGAGGAGGGGAGGAGGAGGAGGAGAGGAGAGGAGGAGGAGGAGGAGAAGGAGGAGGAGGGTGAGGAGGAGGAGGGAGGAGGAGGAGGAGGAGGAGGAGGGAGGAGGAGGAGGAGGAGGAGGAAAGAGGAGGAGGAGGGGAGGGTGAGGGTGAGCTACCCTACAGACAGCCCCGAGGGTCTTCGTCTGGTGGTAGAGGTCTTGTTTCGTCGGCGGGTTAAACGGCTGAACGATTTTTTTTCTTCTTCAGAAATTGGTCTTTATATCTTTCTTGTTTCTTGTGCTGGTGTATTTGGCTGTTGATTTGTTTTTGATTGTTTGTTTGTTTGTTTTTTCGCAATTTTTAAGGATATATTTTTATCTTCTTTTTTCTTTTTGTACTTTAATTCACTAAATGTTTACCTATTGTATATTTATCTTTTATTTCTGGATTATTGTTCTATATTACCCATCTTTTTACGTGCTTCCCCCTCCTCTTCCTTCTTATATATTTCCTCCATCTGTTCATTCAATATCCATTTTTCCTCCCTCAATTTTTTCACACTATCTCTACTTCATCAATTCCCTGTTTTATCCTCAGCATTTATGATCAGAAATATCGTGAAATAGCAAAACAAACCACGTCTCTACTTCATCAATTCTCTGTTTTATCCTCAGCATTTATAATCAGGAATATCGTGAAATAGCAAAACCAACCACGCACCGAATGCACCACAAAACCACGCCTTTTTAATTCTACCTCAGTCCCCCTTCACACACGAGTAGTTGTTTAATCTTTCTCGTAAACCAGTCGAATCCTAAGGTACGCGAATTTCTGTCGGGTTAACTATATTTTTTCGCTCGTCGTGATTTCTATTTTCTGCGATGTTTTTTTTTTTTTTGGATTGGATGATTTATTTGTCTTATATGAGAGGGATAGTGATGGATTGTGGTTGTGTGTGTGTGAGAGAAGAGAGAGAAGAGAGAGAGAGAGAGAGAGAGAGAGAGAGAGAGAGAGAGAGAGAGAGAGAGAGAGAGAGAGAGAGAGAGAGAGAGAGAGAGAGAGAGAGAGCGAGAGGAGGGAGGGAGATAGGGGGAAGGGAGGGAAAGAGGGAAGAGGGGAGAGAAAGAAAAGAGAAAAGAGAGAAGAGAGAAAGAGAAAGAAAGAAAGAAAAGGAAGCACAAAAGAAAAAAAGAAAATGAAGAAAATAAAACAAAAGAAAGAATTAAAAAAAACATAGATCATGTATCGGCCCAGCTATTGACGGCCGTAATACAATACAAATTCCTCTGCCACGTGACTCTAATCTCAGGTTCGCGCAATACCTGTGGCTTCAGTCAGGTGACATAAAGTTACTCACCGAGGAGACACAGACAGAGCGGCGAAAGGGTAGACATAATGTTTGTTTTTTATTATTTCCTAAGGTTTTGGTAATTGGAGAATAGTACCAGAATATTTTAAATCATTTGGTTGTATATAAGAGCTCAGGAATCATTGTTGTAAAGGACTAATTACGTAGAGAAAAAGACTTACACAATTGTTTAATAAAAAACTTATAGAAAATAAACGACGTAGTTCAGCCGAGCTTCAACCCTTCAGCCCGAGGTCATAGCTAACATTTTTACAGAAGGGCTGAATCGCATTAAAATGTTTGGTTAATTCGGGCGGTAGAATAAATCAGATGCAAATTCATATTAGATTTTGAGTTGTGACTTGATGTCTGTTTTATCTTTTATCTATTCATTGATTTCGTTCATTTTTGTTTTTTGTTTTGTTTTTGTTTATGCCAAATTCTGTTCGTACACATAAATATTATAATAAAGAGTAATGCCATTTTTATCCCATCTCTGCCATACGATTGCAGTATTCTCGACAGTGCACAGAAATAAACATTCTCTGCAACTCCGATAATATGCCTATATAGAAATTCTGATACATGTTCCATTAACCGCTACGGGCTCTCTGATTGGCTGTTAGCGTTGCCAAGCCCCTGCGACTGACCAATCACTGTTCAGCACGACATGTGTTGTTGATCTCACAAAATCAGATTCACAAAAATGCCAAATGTAGAGTTGCACGCCCATGCTGACACGGAAATGAACATCATCAGCAGAACTAAAATTGATAATAGACAGAATAGAAAATGATTTGATGGAGTCATAAAATGTTAGCAACGAAAGCGGAGTTTGGCGGGAAGAACCTGACGACCTTGACTCCGAAGTCGAATGCGTATAAGCATCTATTTTTAAACCCTGTGCAGTATGCATATATATATATATATATATATATATATATATATATATATATATATATATATATATATATATATATATATATATATATATATTATTATATATGTGTGTGTGTGTGTGTGTGTGTGTGTGTGTGTGTGTGTGTGTGTGTGTGTGTGTGTGTGTGTGTGTGTGTGTGTGTGTGTGTGTGTGTGTGTGTGTGCGTGTGCAACATGCATATATATATATATATATATATATATATATATATATATATATATATATATATATATATATATATATATATATATATATCAGAGGTTCTCAACCTTTATTGGCTATGGGCGCACTAATGACATAGCCTGGACTTCGGCGGCGCACTAACTATACAGTGAGTGTAATATATGTATAAGCTTGCTACATATTCCACTGACTCAAAGGTACACATTAGGCCTAGGACTAGCCATAATATTACTACGAGTATGTATGCACGCGAGTAATTATTACAACGGTGAAGAAATGCCGTAATGATAATAATAATAGTAATAATGATAATGATATAATAATAATGAAAATACGTATTATTATCATGATTATTATTATTATCATTATTATTATTATTATTATTATTATTATTATTATTATTATCATTATTATTATTATCATTACCAATATTATTGTTTTTCGTTGTTGTTTTTATTATCATATATATGAATGAATCAATGAGCACATGGGAATGAAATACATCCATTCCAGTTGTAGATTAAGCATACATGATTAATGGGACACGCGCCTGTCTGGGTTTGCATATCCTTTTAATGTTAAATGGGACACAGGACAGACACACTCTCATTTCCTCTTCAACACCCAGCAATCTAGATCTCTTCTGAGTTTTGATGTGAGTGCTGAGATCAAGTTCACACATATAGGTCGAGAACTGCAGCAATATTTTAGGGGGGGGGCTTTTAGGGCTAAGTGAGGGTGTTCCTTTTCAATATTAATCCAGAAGCTTTCTAGTGACATATCCAAGTAGTCCAGTTTTAGTGTGATGTTATTACGGATGATAATTAGTTCCTCTTCTTCAAGAATACTTTGTTGCTTGCTTGAGCGATCATACACGAAAGGATTTCTTACCCAACCATATTGATCAGCAGATATATTAGGGGAATATTTTTCAATGTTCCTTTCTAGAATTTCAAGGTGCACCTTTATGAGTGGAATGATGTCTGCATATTTAGCTTCAACAGTCTTTTGAAACATATCGGCATTGCCTTCACTCACCCTATCTTTCCAAAGCCTCATTTTTTCCAGCAAAGCCTTTATTTTGTCAGATGATGTCAAGATATTCTCATATTTCCCTTGCATACTAGAATTAACCTTGTTTAGATGTTCAAATATATCCGCCAGGTAGCGTAACTTCGCGCTCCAAATTCCATCAGCCAGTCGGTCACAAAATTCAGGTTTTCCCTCAAGAGTGAAGGAAACTAGTATTTCCTTTCTCATTTCATTACCCGAGCTTTATTTTAAATAATCATTCCCTAATCGGTTGTCATGTCCACACTTCTAATGAAAATTAAAGGCTTTTATATTGAGTTGCCTTAGCTTAAATTGATGAGAATATCCATATTTAACCATTTTGAGAAAAGGTGATATTAGAAACAACGAAGGGATTTAAATCACTGAATAATCAGGTGGTAATAATCAGTAGTGTCGTAAACTTAATGCTGCTAGACGGGCTGCTGGGAGATAACGTACCAAGTAGCACTTATATAACAGTTATAAGTTTATGAAGTTCTACCCAAGACCATAAATATACACATGAGCCGAAGATCTGAAGGTTTGGCAGAAGGCGATATTATATTCTGACAAAAGTGATAAAATGATATTAATATCATAAAGATAAAAATAATATATATTACTCCTATTCGGTTAAGATACGAGTTATACTCTCAAGGTTGCTTACACGCTGATTATTTTGGCTACAATGGAAATAATGGATTGCTATCTAGCTTATATATCTCTGTAAATGTAACTTATTCAATTACAGATCCTTGTTGAGAAACGATATTGGCGTGAGATAATAGTGACACACATAACAATAAACTGCTCAAGGACAGCTGATGCATAAATTTATGCCTCCTGGTTATTATTATTCCTCTATGCTTGTTTCACTTAAAGCCACAATTTGTGTCTTTTCATCCCTTTTAATGTCGTGCACAGAGCTATGATGCCTATTTTAAAAGAGTATAAATTCAAATTCATTGGCGCATTCGGCCATTATCGTTTTTAATTTTAGTTATTGTAGTCTTATAGTTATTAATTATTTTTCTTCTGCTATATTTGATCTTTGCTCCCAGCTTGCATTACCAAGATATTAAACCATATAGCCCATAGCGCTTGGTTTACCTATTACAAAATGCGTATCTGATTATTCCTCGAGTTCGAATGATTTCGGCTCGATTATGAGCCTATATGTGTCGCGCACTCATCAGAGATATCGAGGAGGACACGCTCACACACATCCGCGTTCCAAGTCCCTGCCAGATCAAATTCCAATGGACTCATTGGGTGATGACGTTCCACGTGCACAAGATACAGCACAAAATTCAGGTGGTATCGCTATACTCGAACAATGGACAGAGTGAAAGGGCAAAGCTAATGGATCACAATTGAAATTATCCTCTTGAACCGATCAACTTCATTGTCAGCTTGTGGCCCCGCACCACGGAAAGAGCTGTGGACCTTCTCCAATAACCACGCCAATCTTTTTGCATACAGACGTGAGCAGCTCGGAGGAAGTCGGAACAGTGACAGGGCAAACGACCCTATAGAGCATGGAGTAGAGGTCAGACGGGAGTTAAGATCGGAGGAACATTTGTGTCGTGAGTGGGCGATCGGCTGTCTGAGGAGAGTGAGATGACGCCTAGTAACTCGCCATGCTCATTATAACACAACGAGTCATGATAGCGAAGCAAGTGCCTTTTTACGATCACTCACCAGTCCAAAAGAGTATCAAGAGTATTTGAGCTCAGAGGTGGAAGCAAGTGACACGCACGCAGCGAGTATAGTTGGAATGCGATGTGTGAAGGGGCGAGGAGTATAAGTGACTTGTGCAGTAGGAAAGCGAAAATAAGGATCACACACGATAGTAAGTTAAATAAGTGGGGTGGACTGGTGAGTAGAGAGAGTGAAGAGTACTTATGAGAGTGTCGACACAGTAAGGTAAAATGTAATTTGAGCATGTTTGGTAACGGGAGGAGAGGTATATCTCTGAAGAATTGAGTAATGGCATGGTGAAGATCATTGAAAATTATCGGAGTGGATAGAACTTTTAACTAGAGCAAAACATCGAGGAGGACTAATTAGTATCATGGCGTGCCAGTGTCCCAGCGGATTAACAAAGACACACAAGAAACATCCAAATTACTGACTAGTTGAGAAAGAAATAAAATGGGAGAGAAAGAAAAGACCATGAAAAGTTAGTTGATGCAGAAGACTGAGCTTTTCAGGTAGCAAGTAATATACCTTTACCTATTCTAGAGCCTCAAGTCTCACCACTCTATATAAAACAACGAGCAAGGAACGGGATTGGAGAGGACTTAAATAAGCCCCACATATAACGTCTCTAAATATCTACTATTCACACTGAGAATTATTAAGTAGTACAATAGTAGATCAAAACATGACAGCTAAGAGGAATTATCAGAGGCCATCACCCTCTACAATACTAAGGTTACTTATCGAGAAGGAGACTAATTTCCAGGGCAAAAGAGAAAATTATGGAGCATATACAGATGAGTGGAGGAGAGATACAGGTTTTATATAATACATTTTTACTTCTACTGTACACGATTTGGCGCGATTCAATCGATCAAACAGCAGTGTACGTGAACAGATCAGAGTCATAAAGCATGCCGACGGCCAGATGACAAAGCACAAATTGTATAATGGGTAACACCCCTAGAGACGCTACCGAGTGACAATTATTCGGCGGACGCAACCCGAGAGTATAAGACAACATACTGCACTACTCACTAGTAATTATTATACATAACACACACACAACACAACACAACAACACATATATTGACTTTAAAACACAGTTATAAGACTCACATAGACTTCCAGACAAATCACATATACGGCGTCAGGAAAAGCTAAAGAGGGAGACTGGTAGGTAGTCATTATATAGATGAACATAAATAGAATGTTAATTAATTAATAAAAAAGAAGAAGAAGAAACAGATTCAGGTTATTGGTGGTTATAAACAAGATTATATACAAAAAAATGGACATGAAATGATTAATTACAATCAACGACTCAGTAAAGATAAGAACATAATAGAGACATTATATTAACGCACGAATAAACTGAGATTTGTAAGCTCCACATAGACACAACGTTAATTAGATCATAGAGAGTGGACAATTATATTTGCACAGAACATTTCATATTCAAATTGCTATACTGAGAGTTGTGACTTATATCCTTATATGCCCTCATAAATTTGAGACGTCTAGTCACATCCGTCGACAAATATATAAGATATGCCCACACTCAGATGCAATGAAATAGAGCTATGGTATATGTCGATAATGTCAACAAAATATGCATATAAATGAGTATGTATCATGTACACTGCATAATGCATAATGCATCGAGAGCTTAACAGCCGGAGCAACATGACAGCTTTCGACACACGGTCATAAATCCATCAATAAGATATCACTTTAATTCAGCGAGATTTACAAATAAAAAGTACTTCTTATTATACATAATTAGAACTAAATTAATTCAATGAATTTCTATATCAGGGAATTAATTAAATTTAAATCAATTCCTAATTTACTAACATAAATAATACATTTACATATCATATTTTCATTTATTTTTATTCTTATTTTTTTTTTTTATTTATTATTTTTATATTATTTAACAAAAGTAATCACATAAATATTACATAAACCATAGGTACATAAATACGACTTACAACAAACTACATAGCTATTACTACACATGATTGATAATCCATAACGTTCTGTACATTCAATACACGGAATTCATTCCATTATTACACATTCTACAACACTAAACTATATAAAGATGAAATTAGAAAAATGCTATAAGCAACCAGTCAAATTTATCAACATATGCTATAAATCACAGTCACATTGCATATCAACATCGAGCACTATTATGAATACAATGATATTACATGTTTTATTCTTGATCGTTTGTTTATTCTATCTCTAAATTTCACACAACTATTTAATTTATCATTCATTTCTTGTACCATCTAATATCTCTTCTCATCTGTCAGATTCCTATTAGCATCTATGAATATAGTAAATGTCTCTCTGTTTAGTATACGAGCCTACACCCCCATCATTACACTACACTAACCAAATTATATTCTGCGTACTCATCATTCTCTCTCCATCTTCTACCTTAATTCTTAATTACATTAATAATATCCATATTTACTCCTCTCCCTCGACCTAACCTTGATCGCCTTTATTATGTAGTGAATACAATAAACCATTTCCGATGAAGGAAGTTATGCTGATATTCACAGCAGATGTACAATAATATCAGCCAATGTTATTATTATTTCGTTAATTTTGTTGAGTAGTAGGGAGAACACAACAGTACATAACAGTACATAATCATAAAAGTAATATTTAAGATAGAGATAGTGAGAGATAGATACATTACATACATTAAATACATAATATACTAATTAATAATATATATATATATAATATAATATATATATACTAATATTAATATATAATAATTAATCATATTACATTACATATATCATAATTATATATACTATATTCATATTAAATATAATATATATATAATATATAATTAACACTATATATTACATACAATATATCAATATATATATTATAATATATTATATATATAATGTATAATGCATACATTACATATGCATAACATATATGCATTATTCATTATATATTGACATACATACACATATATACAAGTATTAATGTTACATATACATACACATATATTCGCCAATTAACTGTATCGTCACATGATAAATAGGTTGTTTGGAGTTGACAATTGGTATCGTTAATGTGGTTCCCTGTCACTATGTATTGGATGCACGGTTATGTAGCAATCGCTACTATTTTCATGTGTGGGATCACGTCCTTATGTTCGATAGGTAATCACAGTGAATCTGGATCATGGCTGATGTATTGTCGCGAATAATATAAGGATGTTTGTCCTGGTAATCATGTCAAAGATAGCAATGTATATGCTGGGTATGCTTTCCACATGTCTAGTAGTATATGTCATGTGTTGATATGTATCATGCATGGGATATTGTATAAGTTAAATGTAACTTCAGATGGGTATAATCCTACATAGTTTCATGTATGAGTATGCACATCGTATTACTATGGTAATAAACTGTATAATTATGACGCATGCCAATTGCCATGCAATAGTTATGTTATGCGAGTGCTTATTCCTTCTACTGTCAGACACGCATGTATTTAAATACAATAAGTATTTAGCTTGGATATAAGGTTTGGATGACTATATTCATGCAGTATTACGTAATGTACACCTATTACTATTATGTATATGTATATATCCATATATATATATATATACCATATTATATTTTATTAATTTTATTTTTTTATTGTTTTCTAATTATCATTTATATCTTATCACTCACATCTATTTCTCTTAATTTATTATATAACTATAGTGGATCAGAATAAAAATTATTTGGTTATGGGATATATAAATTATTATAATAATATACAGGAATTAATAAAGTAATACATGAAATTTGTTGAGAAAGGGTAAAGATCGATATTTATACAATACTTATTATTCTATTTAAGGATAGTGAAAATAAACTGATGATCATATGCTAGTGGTATGGAAGAATTAGGTTGTATTGCGTACTAAATTTCTTATACTATTTATTCCAAATTCTAACTATGTATTAAACTTTGTGGATATTTAGTTCATAACATACATTTTAAATGCACTAGTCATAACATAAATGGATACACAATTTTTTCTATCTAATTCTTTCTCTTTCTCTCCGGAGTATTGTTCTCTTGTTCCCTCTTTTTTTTCTTCGGGGTCTCTCACCTCTCCTCGGATCTGTGCTGTTGTCTGGTCGGTACTGTCTGTCCTGGTTTCTCTACGTTCTTATAGGTATATAATTAATATTGTCATAATATAACATATATTAGTGATATATGCACGAAGGTGACATGGGAGGCAGACTCTCTATGTGAGGAGAACTACATAGAAAAAACTGAGATGAATATTAGAATTATCAAAATATACAAGTAGGTATTTATGCATACATACTTATATATTCTTAGATATTTCTTTTACAACCCTACCTTTAAGAATTCATGCAGTCTTATCAATCTCTTTGTCTTTCTGTCTACCTCCAGTTAGATAAATAAATAAATATATCGATGGAAAATAGATATGGATGGATACATGTGTTTGTAAAACATTCTTTATATATCTTACAAGTACACTATGAGTTTCAATAATGCCTGTTCAATGCCCAAACTAAGCTTAGTATGTTGCAAATGGCTGTGCTGAAGCTTAGTCAAGTGGACGTCTGAGCTGACGAGGGCTCAGTTTGTGCAGTGACAAGGTACA
>NW_020869822.1:603288-628288 GCF_003789085.1 Penaeus vannamei | reverse complement strand
TAGTACAAAAATCACTAAAATGGTTGTAGCATAGGATACACTTTACAGTAACTTCATATTCTACAATGGAAAATGTAACACAAGACTGTGCGTTGCAGTCGGTGATCTGTTATCAGATAAAAATGGGTCTTATGAAGATGAGATGAGAGTTTGGTCGCCCATTAGGCAGTCTGTTGTTGGAATCTAATTCAAGATCACTTGGTCATTTCAACCCATCCAATGTCCCACTTGTTCTGGCCATCTCCTTGGGGTTCCTAGCAAGGATACAATATATACTGTGTTCCGTACTCATTACTCTAGACCTTAAAATGAAGCAAAGACACTGTGGCAATCTGGCTGACTGAGAGAGAGATAACTTTGGAGGTATGTACTTCCTACAAAAGTAGGAAACAAATATTCTAATAATAATTTGTACACAAAAAAAACTTTCTTCTTGTATATATTATCATAGGGAGATCAGGTTGTTGACATTAAGATCTAAAAGCTGGGTAAACCTTCTTATATGTAATATCCAATAAAAATGACATCTTATTAATATGATTTTGTTCAATGAGACTCAATTATAACTAGTGCAATAATGACTGTTCTTTTAATTCCATATCTGCAATACTTCCATTTTAAAAAAGGGGGGGTGGATATATACTCCTAGTTACTGAATTTCAAGCTTTAAAAATATCAGAATTTAAAGTACAACACTAATTTATTGACTTTTTTTAAATATTACTTACATAGCCTACACAGATTGAAAAAATCATCTGTTTACATTCATGAACTTACTCATCAGAAGACAAAAATGAAGGATTTCAAAAATACATTCCATTTGGTTGTATACAATAACAAGTAAATCTTTTGGAAAACCCTAAGAGCTGTGTACCTGCCCTTGCCACCTCTCCTACTGGCCAACCCACTTTGCCTACACTCTGAAGCTCTCAGGGAGAATGACACCCCCCTCCCCACCCTCAAAAGACAACCCTTTCCAACAGTGAGCATGTTCCCCCTCAACATGGATTCAAGAATGGGTGGGATACTGGGTAATTCAATTAACAGCTTACATCAATGCACAGTGGATCCGAGTGGAGCTGACAATTGTTTGAACTGGAAAATGTTGAAGCTACAGTTATATTACAAATCATCTATGAATGTACATCTACATCACTACATAAAAGCTGAACTCATATGGACCACCTCTGACTTTCTTTCCTTTTCTATTTTTTTCCTGGGTAGTGAATGCAGACGTCACAACCTGTAAATTGTACAAGTTGACTCAAATGAAACCTGGAGAATACAGGAAAATCAAAGTATGCATCTACTGTCTTCATTCAATCTTTTCACAAAAAGATGTGAATCAAGAAAAAAAAAAAACTATAAATCATGGACATCATAATATCTGAAAGCATATAAACAGCTATTATCAAAACAAAGACAAGGAAAATGATATAGAATAAAACTGTCTTTGACAACAACCACAAAGTTAAAGGTCTTAATAATATCTCAGAATACACCTGTATTCACACTAATGGAAAACAAGGTGTACACTGGGTCCTCTTACAAGTTCAACCATTAGGTGTGGTAACTACAACTACCTACAACTAGATCCATTAATGTCTGTTAAGCTACAATCATTTCAACCCAAACAGACACACTGGGTGCAATTTCACAACCACACTGGTTAGGATATTTGAATATAAAATTCTATCACTGGTCAAATTTCATCTCACAGCTAGAATTCTTTTGGCTGAAAACCATGACTAGCAGTTTCAAAGCTAGGAATAAAGATCAGGAAACAATTACGAAAGGCTGAAAACAAAAATGCAATAAATAAATACAAAATATAAATAACGAATTTAAAATACAACAGCAATTACAGCTGATGAAACATTGTTTTGAAAGAAAGAAAGAAAAAAAAAGAAAAAAAATTTGACTAGCTTTTACCTATTTTTCTCTCTCTCCTTCCTGATTTCCAATAGCCACACTACAAACACTTAAGACTTAGCCATACCTTTGGCACGCTTTAAGACTGCGGCTGATTGTGTTCCAAAAGATCTTGCATACCAAACCAGTAAGTCATTCCTATATGTTAAGTCCAAAAATAGTAAAATAATACCTTTTCCTGGTCTCTTATCAAGTAATCTAATCCTACACTTTTCCATCCTGAAAGTACCAATAATTCCCTCTATGATATAGTTAAAAAATATATCCAGAATGTAATATAACCCTACATGCTACAAGTAGGGCCTTTTTGCTTTCCCATCCCAATTGTTTTATTTGCTATGTACTTTCTGCTTTGATGCACTTTGATCAAAACTTACCTTTGCAACTACTGGGAAACTTTTTGCGACACTTTAGTTTATGCTCAATCAGTAAATTTTATCAACATGCATCGCTGCACATCATATCAGCAAAGCATTACACTTTTAATTTACTAGTGCCATTCTCAGTCAATGCAGTTTCCATAATACCAACTTCATAAAAAAAGTTGTCTTGAAAATAAATAGATAATTAACAGTAATAAATAAATACTTAGATTTGCAAATCTAAAAGTATAACTAAGGTATAACATTTTAAAACCTAAGGGTGTATTCAAGAACATCAATAATAAAAATAAATGATAAATTATGGTTCCTGTCAAAAAAATCATATCTAAACCAATACCTATTTACTGAAATGCTCCAAATACACCCCTAGGATATTAAGATCTTCAAATTAATACCAGATCACATTCAAATTAAAAAGCTCTACTAAGATTTTTATAGCCCACCTTAAAAGCCATAAAGTAACATAGATCCTTAAATATAAATCATAATACTAATGAAAAAGTAAAGATCCAAGCACCAATGATGGCACATCCATGAAAATTTGTAATAAAAGTAAACTAAACGCATATTCCAAAACCGAAGTACAAACTTCAGTCACCTAAGCATGTGTTAAAGCTAAGGGTGTCTGCATATCTGTTTATGCAAATCCGGTTCTATAAATTTCCCCACTATTAAATAAAAAAATAAAAACAACATAAAAGCACCATTTCATGTTATATATCTGTAAAGATTTACCTAATGCCCAAAGTAAATGTTGATATCAAACATTTATTCTAAACTGTTGTTTGTACTATCCAACATTCTAAGCATAGAACTGGGCTCTTCTTTTTAGCTAACTGGCATTTGGTCAGTTTTACCTGAATATGCATATATTCATGTTCTACAGTCTGCACACTGATTAGTAAATAAATACAAAAGTAAAAACAACTGACATGCTTCTGGTCTAAAAGTTAAATACATCAAAAGGTGTTCGGGTTCAAAAAAGATTCAGACAGGCAGTATATCAATGCTTGCAGTTGGTGAAAGACAAAGTGTCCAACAAGACAAAATTGTTGAGAACTGGGAATGACACCGCTCCAGCCTTCGAAAGTGTGGTCAGCATGACTGGAGCAGTTGGTCACTTTCACTAGTTCATGGCAGAAAAGGTTGTCATGTTCTTGACAACAATTTTTACAGTGACTGACATGACCGAACAAGATTCAAAAGAACAGCCTCCACAATCAATAGTACACAATTCTTTGCCCCAATTCTTTAAAGATTGTTCTTTAAAGCCAATACATATTTTCATTTACATAATCTTAGCTAACTTTATTGTATTTCTTTTTCTTATGTATTACCAAAATAAGATTTCCACATGCTTGGAAAACACAACAGCTTTTTCTTAAAACTAAATTGTACACCCTACAACTGTCCTTTTGAATATCTGCTCTTTAGTACTGCCAAGCATGGAAAAAATAGGTAATAAATGACAATCAAATGAATAGCATAGTAGCGTTCCGAGGCCACGATATGTTGAAAGCTGGTCCATTCACTTGGCCTACTGAGCCGACTAGAGTGGCGGGGCTCCGAGACAATGCTTGTGGCGAGCTCTAGTCCTCCTGAAGACATAAGGAGTTTCACTTTAACGACATCATTGAAAAAGGAAGAAAGACAAAAAAAAAAAAAAAAAGCAATATGTCATTCTTTCTTGCAAACCAAGAGCTGTGCAGGTCTTGCCTCGGACTCACAGATCTAAACTAGCAGGAAAAAAAAATATGATGACATCTTACAATCAGACACTCTCCAAATTCAACTCCATGGACTTCTCTTGAAAGATGGTTATGAAATTAAATAAACCATGTCCCATTTCTGTGACACTTAGTAACTACAGTATCTCAGAGAAGCTTCATCTCCTTGATGGTGAAAAATACTGTATCACAAGCACACACAGATACACATACCACACACTATATATGTGTATAGACACAATATATATGGGTACACATGAGTGCACGCGCAAACACACACACACACATACATACATACATACACACACACACACACATACATACACACACACAGATATACTGTATATACTCACCAATATAAATATATGCATGCATACTAACACACAAACTCTCATTCTGTTTTCTTATTTTAAAAACTATTATTGGACCAAATGAGTATCAAAAAGTATGTGCATGTCCATGTGTGGGTGTGTGCATGTGCAGGTGTGTGCATATGAGAGTGAGTGTGTGTGTATATGAGAGTGAGTGAGTGAGTGAGTGAGTGAGTGAGTGAGTGAGTGAGTGAGTGAGTGAGTGAGTGAGTGAGTGAGTGAGTGAGTGAGTGAGTGTGTGTGTGTGTGTGTGTGTGCTGTGTGTGTGTGTTGTGTGTGTGTGTGTGTGTGTGTGTGTGTGTGTGTGTGTGTGTGTGTGTGTGTGTGTGTGCATGTGCTGTGTGTGTGCTTGTGTGTATGCATGTGCAGAGTGTGTATGTGCTGCACAAGTGTGTATGCATGTGCACTAGTGTGTAAGCATGTGCGCATATGTAGTGTATATGCATGTGCACTAGTGTATATGCAATGTGCATGCATGTGCTGTGTGCAATGCATGTGTGCATGTGGTGTGCAATGCAATGTGCAGTGTGTATGTGCACATGTGTGTGTGTATGCATGTGCATGTGTGTGCATGCATGTGCATGTGTGTGTATGCATGTGCACTAGTGTGTGTAATGTGCTAGTGTGTGCATGTGCACATGCTATGTGTGTGCATGTGCACTAGTGTATATGCATGTGCACTAGTGTGTATGCATGTGCATGTGTGTGTATGCATGTGCATGTGTATGCATGTGCTGCATGTGTGTGTATGCATGTGCATATGCATGTGCACTAGTGTGTAAGCATGTGCACTAGTGTGTATGTGCACTAGTGTATATGCTGCACTAGTGTGCATGTGCACATGCTGTGTGGCATGCATGCATGCATGTGCATGTGTGTGTATGCATGTGCATGTGTGTGTATGCATGTGCATGTGTGCATGCTTATTATGAGCTAGAAAAAACAAACATAAAAATGCCACTGGTTCTCCCAAAACAACAGTCACTGACCCATTCAGTGGAATCAACGCCTTCCATCCTGTCCTGCTCCAGCGTCTTCGTCACCTGATTCATCTGTTGGCTCATCGACTCTTCCAGCTGCAAGCAAATAGCTCTGATGAACACCATACTTCAAATAACAAAGAAGAAAATCTAAACATCCCCAGAATGAAATATCCTACAAAATTACATCAAAATAAAATGTACTTCAATATATAATTGGGAATACTTAAAACCCTCACTTGATGAAAAACTAATGCATATATTACTGTACATCATTACAAAAATATGAATATCTATCTGTTTCTATGCAGTTTTAACCCCTAAATCACAAAACTTTCTGATGATTTATTCTATTCATTCCCCCTTATGGAAATTACAGGAACCCAAATCTGCTAATCACATCAGGAGGGGAGAGGAAAAAATGCCTAACAAGGACTGCTAACTGTGTGTATAAAGGAATATGTATATTTCTTTTTATACTCTGTTCAAGAGATAAGAGCACAATCTTTTTTCTCCTAGGGTTCTAGATATACTTCAATTACCACAAATTCACACTAATTATCAGTTACCTGGTATAACAAAATATTTTCATTCAAAACAAGGGAAAATGCAGTCTTTGCACAGATGTACTTTTAGTACTTATGTTTTAATACAATTGCTTATCACTATATAAGAAACACTTGTTTTAATCTATGAATTGTCATATGAAAAATGAGTGATATAGATAGTAGTAATAGTACAAAATTCAATACGAAAAATGTTGACTAATAGATGTAATTTTATCAAAATATAAAAATTTATTCAAAATCCTTCATCCTTCTACATATATGAATAACATGTTCAGTTTTCAACAAATCAATCATGTCTTTCACAATTAATAGAGCCAACAGAAAAAAGCAATACATAACAAAAACAAACATCTTTAACAGAGGTTTTGGAAACCTATCAAACATAACATCCATCACATTCAAAGCAAATCAATTAAGGATCTATGTTATGTGCCTTCATTAACTTTATGGACATAGATTTGACATGCTGAAGATCAACACAAATTTGCAACATCAGACTTACTGTTCCTTAAACAGAGAATAAAATTGTGGCTTAATTTGTGTAAAGGAAATCCATGGATGTCATTTTATGTGAATAATGAAACTTAACATCAACATGAACTGAAGAAGAAAAGGAAATGACAAAGAAAGAAATCTAACCACTATAGGAGAACTTTTACAACAAATGAAAAAAGAAGAAAAAATAGCATGGAAAACAAATAAAAATGTATAAACAAACATACACACAGAATGAATAATTGTAATGGATGAAAAGAACATAATTGAAACCAAAGCTAAACATACCCGTGTCTGTGTCTCCTGGACTTCCTCAGGCACATTAAGGTTCTGTGGGAGTATAACAGCAAGCTCGGGATAGGTACATGCAACAACAAAAATTTTGAAGCCCAACTCAGAACTAAACTGGAGCAGTTCATGGTCAAGCACGTCATTCAATTACCATTTGTGCTTTTTCAATTCTTTTATATTTTTGTTTCTTTTCTCTTTCTTTTTCTTTGAAACTGGTGATAGGTCTGAACCCTGAATCAATGGGGTTTGACTTTCAGAATCAGTGATAGGTCTTAATTCTTGAATCAAACACATGGTTGTAAATGTGTGAAAAAGAAAAAAAAAAAGAAGCAAATTTTTGTACATCACACAGTACAAACATGAAGACGTCATTTCACCATATGTGCATATGCATGAAATTCTACTTGAAAGAGAATAAAGTGTAAAATAATTGTGAATAATGTGCTTTCTAGTTGGGCTATCTATAAATAAATCTAGCTTCTGTGTAATCTCACAATAACTGTTAACTCTTTAAATCTATGTTGAAATATATATGCAAATAAAATCTAACATAAAATATAATTTTCTAATCAAGAAATCAACTTGTGTTCAATATCAAAAGCAACACAATTTAACGAACGAGCAACAAATGGATAAACTATAGCTTGACTTTCATTACAGTGCTCAGTCTAAATGAGGGTGACCAAGTCACACAAACTTTAGTACTTAATTCAGTAGAAGAAAACCCTGCTTGCCTGCTTGATAAACAGATGAAACTTATAGATTTACACAATGCAGCATTTTCTGAAACATGGGTGCTGAGGTGCAGTGGAAAAGAATTCTGCAAGCACGTGTTCTGACCCAAGGGATCTTAGACAATCTTAGACCAAGATTCACCTGTTGATCATGCTGCCCTAAAACTAACACTTTAAGGCTATCTATTTTAGACATGTATGCAAAACATTTCCAAAGAATGCTGCTCACTGTGAGGGGCATACATTTATATATATACTTGAATATATTTCCTTTCTCTTCTTCTCCAGTGGCTCTTCTGTACTTCATTCAGAACATCTTTTTTCATGTAATAATGGAAAATATAATATGTAAATTTCACAAACAAGATTTACAAAGAGCCCTATACATTAAAGATTTCCCTCTGAGTATAACTATTGCATGGTAATGATCAGGAAAATTCTCAGTATATTACATCTTTTACCTTAACAACAAGAGGTGAAGTATATTCCAAATGAAATAAAGTACTGCAAATACAAAGGAAAATAGGAGTCTAGAAGTCAAAAGAACATCTAGCCAAAAAAGAAGAGAAAGAAAATTATCAAACAGTTGAAATACGCCCTACTTCACAAGCAACATTATGTGTTCAGTCAATTCAACATGCATTATATTATTCCTTATTCTTATTAATGATCATGCAAATAAGAAAAACTGTGAAAGAAAGAAAGAAAAAAAAAAGCCACTGACATTCTAGTGTTGGTGGCTTCTGCAACATAATAAGCTTCTTTATTTCCTTACTTAAGCTGAACAGATTACTGAATTTTCACAATAGCTTCTTCACTGCTTGAAGGCAGTGTTGTTAATTTTTGGCTATATTTTAGGCAAAATTAAAATTAAAAACTACATTGCAGAGAAAATTGTCAGTCAAAATAAAATACATCAAAAGTAAGTAACTGAAAAAGAAAAAGAAAATCTTCAACATCATCTTGCTATGAAGCTCCTTCCTCCCTTCCAAAAAATTCCAACAAATTCAGATTACTTTAAAACATATACAATTATAAAAAAGTAACAAATAAACATAATAAAAAACCATAAACAAACTGAAACAGGGGAAAAGTGGGTGAGCCCCTCTGTTTTGTATCAAACCTTGTGTTGCGTCTGTCGAACTTCATTAGGTACCATGCCCTTGAGGAAAGGTGGGGTCTCATGCCGGATGTGAGTCTGGGGTCCACCGTAAGTTGGAGGTGCCACGGGGGACTGCTGCTCACGACTCTCAGACACTAAAAGAAAAAAAATGTTGGTCTTATGGGAATGGAGTCCATAACAAGTCGTAAAGCTGTAATTTTTTTAATGACAATACTGACAAATATCCCATTCTTCACAACAGCTTGCTGAAAACAAGTTCAAAGCTAAATCAAAACTGAATCAAGATAGAAAGACAAATTGCAACAGAAAACACAACAGAAAATACAAACAAAAGACTTTAATAATAAAAATAAATCTATCTCAAATACCAAACACTTACAGCTAATCATATCTTCTGGCTGCAGGGATTGTGTCCGTGGCGGGCGGTTCGTCCTCCAAGCCACTCTGCAGCTGTCATCACTGGCTCCCAGCTGACAAAAGTTGGTGGGAAGAGGTCATCCTGGAACAGCTCCGTCTGGAAGAAGTTGTGTAATGAATAGCGAATCAATTATAAATATATATATTTATGTATGTATGTATAAATATTTATATATATAAATATATAATATATATATATATATATATATATATATATATATATATATATATATATATATATATATATATATATATATAATATAGTTATATATATTTTCCACTATCAATTTTCAGTCATAAAAATAATAACACCAAAGTATCAAGGTATTAAAAAAACAATCAACACATCAGAGTAGAACCAGAACCTACCTTTACTCTGGGGACAGTGAAGGAGAGGGGCTCGAGAATGGAAGAGGTTAATCTCAATGCCTTGCAGAATTCAACTTGCCGAACATCGCACATCTGCTTTGGCAACAAGACCAATCCCTGTGGAATTAAACCAATTATCACCATTAAATCATTAACTCAGAATTATTCTATGATTCATCAAGGTAACATGCTGTGAAATTATCCACATCAAAAAATGTGTAGTATAATTTGAATGCCTCTTTAATATCACTTATTCAGGCCTGTTTTCCTACAGGATACAATTGCTAAAATTTAAGAAAACTGCATATCAAAATACCTGATGGACACTTCCACACTTGTGGTTGGACAATGGAAACAGGTGTGGGTAATCGCTCCCAATCTCGTAGGCAAAGATGGTGCTATCACCCTTGGAAGGAGAAAAAAAAAAGTTAAGATACTGCCTCAAAATCTAGCACCAGATCAATGTTATGTCAGGTATAAACAGCAATTTTACCAATCTGAAATGCTGCATCAGATAGGAATGAAGGAGGAGGAGGAGGAAAAGGAGGAGGAGGAGGAGGAGAGGAGGAGGAGGAGGAGGAGGAGGAGGAGGAGGAGGAGGAGGAGGAGGAAGGAGGGAGGAGGAGGAGGAGGAGGAGGAAGAGGAGGCAGAGAAGATGAAGTAGAGGAGATGAGGTTGAGGAGGGAGAGGGAGAGGGAGGAGGGGAGGGAGGAGGAGGTGGACAGGGAGGGAAGAAGGGAGAAGGAGGAGAGAAGGAGGGAGGAGGAGGAGGGGGAAGAGAGGAGAGGAGGAGGAGGAGGAGGAGGGGAAGAGAGGGAAGAGAAGGAGAGGAGGAGGAGAAGGAGAGGAGGAGAGGAGGAAGGGAGGGAGAGGGGGGAGGAGAGGAGGAGAGGAGAAGGAGGAGGAGAAGGAGGAGAAGGAGGAGGAGGAGGAGGAGGAGGGAGGAGGAGGAGGAAAAGGAGGAGGAGCATGGAGGGGGGGGGAGGAGAGAAGGAAGAGGAGGAGGAGGAGGAGGAGGAGGGAGAGGAGAGGAGGGAGGAGGAGGAGGAGAGGAGGGAGGAGGAGGAGGGAGAGGGGAGGAGGAGGGAGGAGGAGGAGGAGGAGGGAGGAGGAGGAGGAGGAGGAGGAGGAGGAGGGAGAGAGAGGAGGGAGGAGGAGGAGAGGAGGAGGAGGGAGGAGGAGAAGAGAGAGCAGGAGCAGGGGAAGGAGGTGAAGGAGGAGAGGAAATAAGAAAGGGGGAGGAGAGGAGATATAAAGGAGGAGAAGGGAGGAAGAAGGAAGGAGAAGGGAAGAGGGAGGGATGATATAAGAGGAAAGAGGGAAGGAGAGCAAGAGATAAGGGAGAGGAGAGGAGGAGAGAAAGAGATTGAGAAAATAAAAATAAGAGGGGGACAAAAATAAGGTAAAAGAAAGAGAAAAAAAAGAAAGGAAAAAAAGAGAAAAAAAAAGAAAAAAAAGATGGGCGACCACAAGGAGGATCGCAGGGGAGGGAAGACGAGGGAAAGAAAAGAGAAAGAGAAGAAAGCGAAGAGAAAGAAAGAAGAAAACATGAAGAGGAAGCAGAAGGAGAGAGAAGGCGGAATAAAGAAATTGGAGGCATGAGCCGGCAGGAAGTCGCCAAAGAGCAGGACAAAGAGAGATAGGCAAGAGGAGACGAGGAGACGGTGGGGAGAAAAGAAGAAACGTTTGAAAAGAGGATAAGCATGCGAGTAGAAAAGATGGAAAGGGAAGAAAGGAACGACAGAGCAAAGAGGATAGCAAGAAGTAGAAATAAAGGAAAGCTATAGTATGTAGTATGAACAAGGCAAGAAAAAGAAAGAAGGCATTACAAAATCCCTGTTGAGGTAATATGGAGTAGTGTGTAAGCGAGGAGATATGGGATGAGGAAAAGATAAGGCGGTTTTTGCTGGCTGAGCTAATATAGGAGGAGTCCAAATCAATACTTCAACAGTGGGGACGAAAAGCACAATAAAGGACAAATTCCTTAACAAACGAAATTACGATATGAACAACAAGAAGCTTTAAATTTCATTACAAAAAAAAAACAAAATAGCATACAGTCAAAAAACAGATGCGGCGCAATCAGCAGTTTATCTCTGAAAAAAACAAAGAGTCTATGAATGAAATGCAGAGATACAGTAGGAAGGAGTATAACACATTGCAGGGCTGGATGGTCGAGTTATAGTGTGACAGCTGTGGATATTGGTCTGTAAATAAGGAACTTAGGACAACATGGATCGTGTTCTTGAAGGCGATGCTGTATTAAGTGGTACACGGACAATTCGATTGAAGACAGCCTCCTGATATAAAAACTAGGAAGATTATAAAATGTTTGGTCAATATACATTGATGAGTAAAGAATCAAATCGTTTCTAATATTGCAAATATCGATATAGGCCACACAAATAAAATGTGACTTTCGTTTCAAGAAAAAAGGAAAAAAAAGATTAATAATATAAACATAATTATAGGCTGTACAGTATATGTGCATGAACGTTCTAGAAGGAGTTACCCACTGGTAATTGTAAGTTGTGACAACGTAGAGAGAATATTGCATGAGTTACTAAGAGGGCATAACACCCCAGAATAGGTACTCTTGCTCCCGGCTTCTGAGTTCCCACTGGCCCATTACACCATCGAATCGGATCGAGAGGTTTCGGTAGTGGACTTGTTATGAGTGCTCTATAATGTGACATCACGGATATAGTGCTAGTGATCTAGCTCAATAGGCACTACTATATGTGGTTGAGCCAGTAAATATCTAATCCACACACATGTGTACTCCTCAGAGTTCTCAATGGAAAAAATTACTGTTCTCAGAAGAAATGGTTCGCATGTTTAAAGTTAAAAGTTTCTAGGGAAAATGATCTGTGAATAATGAATGGGATGCTATTACCACTGCATTCCCAAGAGATTCTGAAAAAATCAACCACTATCTATATTTAATACCCTTGGCACAAAGGTTATCATGGTTTGAAATGATGCTCACATAACTACATCCAATATAACGTATGATTTAGAACAAGTAGTTAGACCACTACTGGGATTCTTCGTAGCGAATATAGTCTAGCATAAGATGTGGCAGTGATACACAGGAGGAACAGTGCGATCGCTGATGTCAAACAATAGGAAAGCTCGACAATATAGGATTACACTATGAAAGAAATACCAAACTCACATCTTAGTTGAAAATGAAAGTCAACCAGTGTTTCATCAAATATACTTAATGATGGGTCAGAGGACTTTAATTTTATCTAGATCTATCGAGTTACTAGCGAATGTCAACTTTATATCCATAAGACACGCAGGCTCAGTTCGTATAACATGAGGTGTGAGGATAAAAAAAATGAATGAAGTACACCAATAGCTCCAACTAATATTCAAGATTTTATAATATATATACTTATCAAAAAAAATACTCTAGGCTTGTATTTGATAATTATTGCTGTGTAAATAGAAGTGGCTTAATGAGTGGAAAACGAATTAGTCAGTAATCAGATTGCAATTAAGAGCTTAAGATGGGTTAGCTACTCTTGCATGTATAGGAAGTGAAGAGATCCCAATCTTATCAAAGAGGAGAAAATGAATCACACAATCAGTTGTTATATAGCATGAAGAAACAAAAAGAAACAATTGAAACTAGTAACAGGTCAGTGATAGTGGAGATGGTAAATACACTAATGTAGACACAAGCGTCTGACTAAGTGCCAGAAATCGATGTCGTCTGGATTATAAGTCACACATGATACAATCTTAATAACACACTGCTGGCAAGTAAGGGGTGCCTATTGTGAGGTACTGGTGATATAGCCTGATAATACAATAATTCAATGTTAATGAAGAATGAATCGGATAGTCTAAGAATGCTAGAAACGGAGAGAAAAGAGGAAAGAATTAGTGGGAGCACTAATGCGCTCGACTGAATGTGTGTCGAATATACTCTCAGAGAAAAGTGCTTGCTATATTGATTTTAGGCCATTTACTCTTCACAACAGATGTGTGTCACACCGTGCACACACAGTTGGAAGAGTACTAACTCATTTTGGAGCCAAGCATTTCGTGGTACCAAAGAGCTTAGACTGAGAGATACTTGATATCTTACGTTATATAAAACCAATTCATGAACATACGGAAACGTTGTAATATTAAAGATAAATTCAATATTAGAGAGACCATAATCCCAACCACTGAAAACCCGGAATTAGTCTCAGGTTAGCGGTAAGACTTATTGCATGACATTAGACATGGCCAATTGCTACCGTATAGTAAGTTACATCTCGATCTCAGCCTATGACAAAGAGAGGGTGCTCACAGTGATGGCAGTTAAACACGACCCGTGTGGCGAAACTATGCGTCTGTGGAGCTTGTTTCCGAAGGGCTCTGGTTGGTATCCCACCCTCCGTGAGAATGGCTCTTTTGTTCTCATATACTAGCGGAGTATATAAGACATGTTGCTGTTCATGCACACACAATAGGGGCACGGTGTTATTATTTCAAGAGCATAGTAGGAGTAAGAAACTTATGTAGGGCAAAAATTAGCAGTGTGGGATTACCTACTCAAAAAAATAATTCAAAATGACAGCGATCTTACTAAATGATTCTTTTAATTCCTCTCTCGTTCATAATACTAAGTGAGCGAGCCATCATAGATCATAGGCAAGCTGCTGTTATGTAATGTGTGTAGCTATTATTTTAATTTACTACTATATGTTAATTATGCAAAAACCCTTCAGCATCAACGCGCAAAATAAAAAATTAACAAGCTTATGATATAGAGTTAGGGCGGCTTAAAAACGTCTATAAGGAGGAAGTAATGAGAGCAACTTAACTCCGAGGTGAAAACAGGCTATATACGAGCGTGAGAGCTGCTCAACATCGAGAGTGACCAAAACGGTGGATACATAATGCACTCGTGTAACATTATAGAATGTATAGAGAGAGCTAAAAAGTATTTATATAAGAAAAAATATCGTGGACTTCAGATATGAAGAAATACTCACTCCAATCTGGAGTTGAAAAGGTTACCAGCTGTATCGATAATTAGATAGAGTACTGAAAGTATAGGCCAAAGTCTCTAAGTTTTAAGGAAACTAGAATATATTATTGAAGATAGGCAGGATGGGGATAAATGGATATAGTGTATCTTAGCATGTACCAGACACTGTCGGGGAGTTAGAGAATGTTATGAGAGGCGTAATGGAGCTCACTATCATAAGAGGCTGAGTCTTGCAGTCCTTGTCCATACACCTTGACAGTGGTGATCGTATATATGCGTCACATCGCACACAGATATCACAACTTATACCCCTCTCTGGTATGGATCCATTAGCCTTAATGTAGTTTATGTTATGGAAGATAGTAGACACGTTCATCCTGATGAACTCACTGTATGTGAGTAGATTATAGACTCTTTCGAGCATATAGTTCACTCTGATGAGGGAATCTATTAAATTGCGTGTCTGTATCTCTACTTCCTTTCTTTCTACCTAGCCTCTCTCACCCCACCCTAACTCTTCTCAATCCCATATCACTATCGCTATACCTCCTTTGAATCTCCATGGTTAATATGACTAGAGAGACCAGGAGCAAAGCATAGTTGAGATCATCATTTCCTACGATGAAGCATAGTCATTTATTTTGGAAAAGTATTATTACAAAGTGTCACTCGCTCTCTCGGTAAAATGGTATATCTCATTAGAGCAACCTCTCAGCTTAACTATAGACTCAGGCTCGTCGCTCAATTTACTATAGTCACAAAGCTCAACGAAACCACATAGCCTTTTTGAAACACGTGCTAATAACAGTATTCTCGGAACTTTTCCCTGCTGACTCACATGGGCAACAATAATAAGAATAATAAAACACCAATATACGAAGACAGAAGACATAATCCATCACCCCAAAACGAGAGGGAACTGAGGCCTTCTTATTCGTGAGTCCTCGTTCATGTATAAGAACACTCAACCAATTATCTGGACCCTCTACATTTCTTGTAAAACCAAAGCCTGCCATTTCACACTCTCCAGGGGATGTGATTCGGTTCCGAGATATAAGAGCTCGCTAAGAGTTTTCTGCAGATGCAGGTCGTCTGTTCGGTCATTGCTCTTTGTCGTTCAATAGATAGCCCTTATCCTGTCATTACGCGAGTACCGCTAGTGGACACTTGTAATACAGTATGAATAAGAAGAGCACCAAAAATTGAAACGATTTAAGTACTGGATGATAGACCGATGGTCTATCTGAGAAAAAACGAGATCATATTCCGTAGTGAAGAAATAAGCAAGAAAAATAGTAAAAGAATTAATGTGACACTCGATAAGAGAAGCGTGGGAATCGTATGATATGAAAAATTAAAACGAAGCTAAAAAATACGTATCAGTAACTCCGAGCAAATTTCATGCTCTGGATGGGCGACACAATAGATATAAGTAGTATGAATTAAATAAACATACCCACCAAATATCAAAAGCGAAGATGCAGCGAGAAGTATGCTACATCGTCGAACCTATACTCTTCCCCTAGACAACATCAATTCAACGTTATATACACTGTATTCTGCGTGCTAAGCAGTTTCATTTAACGACAAATTAAGGTAGACTAGAGATAAAAAGAACAATACACATCAAATACCACCAAAAACAACAACATTATACAGTAAATAGCGAAAAGAGTAAAAAAAGGTAATATCACAAAAATACTCTCCCTCAGACACTTAACTCTACCTTGTCTCCGCCCCTCACACGACACACAACACACGCCATAAAAGAGGCATAATTTTCCAGATTAGGTATAATCAAAGCACTCCTTAGGTATACGAGCACAATTTAATCACCAGGAATAAGAACATATCATAAAATAATCTCAAGCCAACAACTTTCTAAATATATACAAAAGAGACTACTCGTCAAAGCCAAGAAAGTGAATCAAGAAAGAATGTATCTATTCTAATCAGGAGACAAAAAATCAACACGAACAACTCATGCTGATACAATTTAGGCTAGTGAATTACTATCTAAGATATTCCATGCAAGAGATATGCAAGATATACGAGCGCCGAATAACAACATCATAAATGGAAGCAATAACCTAACTAAACAACGACCTCCGACACAATATCACCTATGGAGAAACGACAACAGAGACGCATGTAGATAGAGTGACCAATGCAACCTGAGCACACTCTGGCTTAAAAGAGAGGATAGGAATCAATAGGGGAATAGAAGGTAGTGGCTGCGCGAGAAACACTCTGCCACGAGCATTACACTACCAAGATAACCACAACAATAATCACCTCACATAAAATGAGTGAAGAGAGCCGTACAACATGATAAGAGACTAAGAATTTCATCTAGATGATGACAAATCGCCAGGTTATATACCGGAATGTATCTAACAGCCGAATACACTATGACATGCGATAATGGATGACATACGAGCAAGGCAAGTGCCACTACTATAAGGGGAGCAACGACATCGACGAAGGAATATATAGTAGTAAAGTGGAAAGAATAGGAGCTATATAAAGGATGAAGATCATATAAGGTATGTGTGGAGAAGAGGAATAGAAAGTCGAACATTCAGAGACACTCCTATCACATGAGAGCATTATCTGCTTGGCAATGCTCTGGAGATTTGAGAGAGCAAGCACGCGAGACATGGAGGATAAATTATGCAAAATAGGTAGAATACGTATATAGAAGACGGAGTATCAGACAAAGCCGCTAGAATGCGGTCACGAGCTTAGTTGGTAAAGATAAAAGAGGAGCATCTATCCGAGCTGAGAATATATGTATTTCTTATTTACTTAGTCCTGAGTCGCCTTAGAGGGGTGTAAGCAGAGTGAATGGCACATAGTCGTTGTTAGTTTTGTATGCTCACCTTATCGTCATTACACTCTTCGATACTCTAGTCTATTTAGTAGTGTCATTATATTAGAGTAGCTCTGTCTTCGCTCTCTACTGCCTGGACTAGTGATCGTCGGCATACCCTCACTATATGTTGCAGTCCATTTTAGTGTATTTTGTTTATACTAACTTCGCTAGTTTGAGATAACAATATTTATTAGGTTGATTATTTTATTTCGAGATTTGTAGAATTGAGAGAACTCGATTGTAGGACAGTGCGATAGTTAATTGTCACTAAGACTGAGCAGAAGGCGATAAGATATTAGCTCAGTAAAAGACAATTATTTTGATAGCCTTATGATTCAATGGATCAATTGTGCCACTAGTTATGGATGAAAATTATCACTAAATCGTGGTGCAATTTTGATCCACTTTTCATTGTCTTTCCCTCTGATAGTTTCCTCTACAACTATTCCCCCATAAAAAAGGACACAAAAATTTTGACCTGTAAAGTCTCATGTCACTCGGTGGTAGAGAATAGAGTTCTGGGCTCCTTATGTTTTGCACTCGTGACTATATTTGCGCGGTATATGTAGTCGGGCTTTCTCCTTTGTTCGTGTCTTACTACCTCTTTCTCATCCATGCAGGTAACTTATAGGAGCGAGTTAGCAGAAGTTATCAGAAGGCCTGTTGAGTGTTAATGTGTGCCCGGTGTGCCTATTCTTTTGCATTTGTTATCATGGTTATTCTCTTCATTTCATTGAACCGGTGGATTCTTAACTGGCTAACTGCTGTAGTATGGTGTCCTGCAAGAGGTAGGCATTGTGCGCACACCTTGCTAATGCTATTTAGCAAATCAGTCATTGCTTATGTAATGTTGTGTTTTTAGTTTCCTTCCAGATTTATTTTGCTCTTCAAGAGACACAGGCGGTTAATAGTGACAGTTCAAGACTAGCTCGAGGATTAAAAAAGGCATGGATGAAAAATACTAATATATCTTTAGATATGAACACTTTAATCTATGGATCAACATATCACATACTCTACACCAAATGGGAGCGTGATGCATAACTTGATTGATGAAGGGGTGATGGAAGGGTGAGGAAAAAAAAAAGGCCAGATTTAAAAGAAGGTATGCATGAGGGTGAAACCAGCGCTGATCCCGTCTCAAAAATATGAAGCGTAAGGAACGTGCGTTACAAAATGGGTGACGTGTGGTGCAAAAGGGAGGAGTATGGAGTAGAGATAATGGGCAATTTTATTTTTTTGAAAGACGAACAAATTAGGAAAAGGAGATGATGGGACTTAAAGGTAAACGTAGCGCCTAAAGGTTAAAGCGAAGCAGAGTGAGAAGAAGGAATGAGAAGACAGGGTGAGAGAGGGAAGGCGCAAGTGTAAGGTGAGAACAGGAAAAGAAAGGAAGGGAGAAGAGAAAAGAGAAGAGAGAAAGAGAGGAAAGGTGCGTTCATTGTGTAACAAAGATGTAGAATAAAGCGAAGAAAAAGAAGATAAAAATAAAGAAGGAAGAAAAAGTGAGTATACGTCAGATTCGCAATCTTTCGTGGTTTCCTTAGAAGATGAAGAAGAAGGGTAGGGAGGAATAAAAACGTGAAAAATGGAAAATAAGAGGAAAGCAAGCACTGGGGAAGGGAATGGAGCCAGTGATCTTGAACAAGATACGGACGAGAAAAAAAATGGTGTATTCGTTTTGTACCACACGGAGAGTACTGTGCGACCAAATGAATGGTGAGCATGCCATATGTGCTGATCTGAGAAAAACAAAAAAGAGGAATTGGCAAACAGGATAGGCGAATGAAGGAGGCGAAGGTTAAAAAATATAAAAAGGTCAGAGTATAACCACTAGAGAATAATTTAAATAACGCCCTAAAAGAAAAAGGATAAATATAACAACACTAGCATGGTACTGCTTGATAAAAAAATAAAAAAAAAAGAGTAGGGTAAAGGCTGGTGCCCTCCAACTGCCTAACGTGCGGCTCCTCCTTGTGTGCTGGCATAATTTTTAAGGGCCGAAAGCTGCACAGAAGATGCTAACTGTGCGTGGTTTTTATCTCTTACCGGTGGCTGTGCGTGCATATAACACTATTCACACTGGTGAGGTATTTTCCACTGGCTCGCTGGCAATAAATGAACGGGAGATCAAAGCTTTTGTATGGATGCGGTGGAGGAAGGGATTGCTGAGAAACTGTGTGGTAGTGGTGGTTGTGAATGTGTGTGTGGGTGGAAGGTGTGTGTGTGAGGGAACGGGTGTGTGTGTGGATGTGTGTGTGGGTGAGGTGGTGATGTGGGTGGTGTTGGTGAATGTGTATGTGTGTATGTTGTGTGTGTGTGTGTGTGTGTGTTGGGTGATGATAGTGTGGTGGTAGGTGTGTGTGTCCGCGCTAAGGGTGTGGCTGAATGAGCATGTACGTCACGAGTGTTGTACATGTTACATGTACATGTACGTTTTTTAGTAGTGTGTGCGGGGTGAGGGTTGGAGGTAGTGTATGTGGTGAGGGGGATGGTGTGAGGAGGGTGTGTATGTTGTGTGGTGAGCGGGTGTGGTGTGATAAGTTTAGCGGCTGTGTGGGATAGGGTGGTATATGCTGTAGTGTGGAGTTGAGGTGTAAGTGTAGGGGGAAGGTGGGATGTGTGGTGCAGGTTGGTGTGTTGTGTGTGGTGTGTGTTCGCGTGTGTTATGTGTTCTGCTAGGGCGAAGGCAGTATATTGTCCGCAGGTGAGGCCTCACTGAGTGTGTGTAGTCTGACAGTGTTCATACATTATTTATGTATAGAGATGACATTGCAGCAAAGAGTAAGTGCCACTCCAGGTATTTTGCCAAAAACCAAAGATTATCTCAACTTTTAGTTTTCTAATACGTTTACTGCACAGACAGACGCATAGAGGTAGGAGGGTGTGGGATGTCACAAGTGGACGACAAAGGATTGAAAGAGATGCACTTGCCTCTGTCATTCGTGCAGTCAAAAAGATCTCATTAAGCACGCACCAGAGACCAGAGGGAAAGGATAGAGCGCAAATTTTATGATTCGTTATAACTTAAGCAAGTGCAAGCTGGAAAGGGTCATACTTACAGAAAAGGTATGGGAGATCAAGATACAAAAGGGACGGTTTTATTATTCCTGCAGAAGGACAACCAAACAAAGCACAAACACTCGAAAACGCACCGGACAGGAAGACTGAGCACAAAGGGTGTTAGGAGGCTCCCTATGCAGACTGACAGCCGAAGAGAGCCAATAGAAGCTAAAGGGCCATTAACAATAATAACATTATTGAAAGGGGCGACATTGAAACCAGAAAGACATTGCTCTCCTAGGGAATGACAATTGCCATGCCCTTCTAAACAAAACACCATGGAGTGTTCTAAGTCAGGCAGTATCAAGCCGAATGGGAAGCACTCCCGAATGTACGGTGAGGGAGAGAGAAGGCGCCTCTAGCGGTAGTGGAACGCAGTAGAAAGACAAACCATTAAATTCTCTTGAGAACAGAAAGCCACAGAGTTTAGATATTCTCCACTTCTTACTAAACACAAGAAACCTTCCACACCTTCCCTACAATTGAAAACATACATTTCTCAATAGACAATAAAGTATTGACAATATGTAAGTGTCACATCGTGTGGGCAGAGGGTTATCGGGCAAGTTGAAGGGTCCGAATTATCAATAACACAGTTACTAAGCAGTTGCAGTGGTGTACACGCTCACAAAAATTATCTTAAAAAAGACGAGTCATGTCTATCAGATTACCATGAAGGCCCAGCCCCAATAGCATTCCTTATAAGAAGGGTAATTTTAATCCAATAACAATGGGTAAAAAATTGGCACACAACGACAGTTTCCCGTTTGCACATGGCTCGTTCCGTAGATTGTGGGCAACATTAGGCACCTAAAAGCTTGTATTTTGATACAATGATTAAAAACATAATTTTTGAAGCTTTACCTTCACTTTAGGTGCTATTGCCTAAAAGTTTTACCACAGAAATGATGCCGCTATCTGAGAAAAACAAGCTCAGTACAATGAGCTGAAAGAGCGGGAAGGGTCGTGTTTAATGCCATTCGCGACTAATGTCCACAACTGCAATGGCATGTATGTACATACCACCAAGCGGGAAGTGGTTAATATATAAATACACATGATAAGAAGATTCTCAGCTTAGCCCATGATAGACTGCAAGGATTTCTTGCAGAAACTCTGTAAAAAGCAACAACAGCTTGACAAACAAGACAGGAGTTTCCACTTCTCTTTCCACAAATTCTCACTACAGACATCCATACTACTAAACTGACTTTCAGAAAAAACGAAATGCAGCTGCCCCATAATCTCCTAATTCCAGCAATGCTTAAGAATACAATTTCATATTGAACAGTTTTTCTCCTACAGATTAAAAGATGGATATTTGTAGTTAGCTTCACCTATACAGAACCCACAATATCTTTTAGAGAATTCACAGCAATAATAGAATCAAGCCAAGGTTAAAGCTGAATATTAAACATAGTACTGCTCATTTCTTTTTTTTATCTCTTACATGGCTCTGGCAAAGAAAGTTCATTGCATACTAGAAGAAATAAAGCCACTGAAATGAGAAAATGTGCTCACACTGTGTGAAAAATGTAGAAGCAAAGTGGTGAATGCATATATCCAATTCAAATAACAATGTTATTCACAGGATTGTATAACATTGTTATAATTAATTGATATTCAATCCATAAAAAAAAAACTGCATAGAACTCATAAAATATAGTTATCTGTAATTATGCAAAAATTGGAACTAAAAGTGTAATCTCAAAGCTAAATGGCTAATTCTTATATTAATATAACACTTGAACTTCTGTCTCAAGATTTCTAAAAAGTATTTTTAGAATGAAAAAAAAAAAAAAAAATTTAGGAAGATATCAGTAAAGGAATGACATCTTTTAGCCATAAATAATATTTAACTTCCTGAAAAAAATCAACTGATCTTGTGGAACACAAACAGAAGTGTTTATTTCCCATACTACACAGGCAGGTGGGAAAAAAAAAAAAAAAAAAAAAAAAAATCCAACTCTCTTTATGTGACTTATATATAGAAGCAAATACCAATACACCCAGTACTGATATCCCTCAACAGAAGTAGGATACACCCACAAACACCAACTCCATAACAAAAGCATATTAAGAGTGGAATTCAGTGCCACTTACTTTGACTGCCACTGTTGGTTTGGACAGTGTAGGACGTATTTCACTCACAGGCTTATTCTCAGTGCCATTAGAGATTCGTGAGCGGGGGGCAGGCACAGGGGTATCTGGCTCTGGTTTGGGGTCCTCGCGCTTGCTAAGTGGTCCGCGGTGGATCTAAAAGTACCAGCATATATAATTTTCACAATCTCTTTACAAATTAATTTACTTCAACAAAATGCTCAGAGCCAAGGAGAAAGGTTCTCCTAAAAATCTCTCTCACCTGGTACTTTGGTGAGGGTCTCTTGCCTGGGTCCAAGGAAATGGTCTTTCTTTGAACACTGGCACCCTCAAGCCACTGTGTGATGGAGGTAGACGGTACATAACCTGGGGTTTCAGGAAAGATGTCGGCGTGGAACTCTCGATACGTCTGTAGGCAGTAGATTTGAAAATCATATTTAGAAAATGTAACCCCCTCGAACACCAAGAAAAAAGGGTGTAGAAATGAAATACTCTCAACACACAGCTCGTGATCTGAAACTCCTTACCTTTCTTGGCACCTGATAGGTTATAGGAATAATGGCATTTGAGGTGAGCTGGAGCAGACGATTCACTTCTCCTGTCATGACATCTAGTCCTCGCTTTGGCACTAGACATGCTCCTTTGGTCTGCACTGAGCCTAATGAGAATATCAAAATCAAATTTATTTCTTGTTGGTGGAGATTTGCCATAATAATATGTGTATTCTACAGTTCATACAGTTATCAAACTATATAGGAGATATATAAGCATAGTCTGCTTTTACACAAGATTACTATAAAAGTTTCATTTAACCCAGCATTAAGAGCCTGACTTACCATTATGCTTGAGACCTTCTGTGAGGAAGGGTTCCTTGTCTGCAACCTCCCAATACATAATGCTCACATCTGCCTTCCCAGCTAGGAAGAGCATGTTTGTATCTGCATCATACAAAGGCATAAATATTCTGTAAAAAGAAAAAAAGGGTATTTAGTATAAGAAAAATGGAAAATGTATGTGATGTGTGGGAAAAGTATGAATACAGAGTAATTAAACCAACGATGTCTCATTTAACTAGACTTACCCAGTTGAAGAATCAAATGCTTGGACCTTATAGGGCTTTGAGAAATTTCTCAAGTCCCTTAATCTGACTTCTCTGACACGTGATCCATCATAGCCCGTAGAGAGGATGCGGTCAGAGTTTCCAAGCCAGACAACGCGGGAGTCTTTGGGGCTCTTGTGACTCTCAGCCTAAGAAGATAGAATTTTACTTTTTTTTTTTCTCTGAGCATTATTAGTTTTGAAAGTAAATCAAACTTCATGGGCAATATGCATGCCTATGAAATTCCCATTCAGTTGTCAAAGGCAACCAAACAAATTTTTTAATTGATATAAAAATATTTGATTTCCTTAGTTAATGATATGAATCACACCTTTTAAAATTAGTCATTACCCCATATTTCAAGTAGACTTTAAATTTAATTCAGAATTTCAGAATTTACCAGCTTTCCTAGAGCAGCCTCCTGCAGGCAGAAGCATTGCTGAAAGAAAGAATCAAAGAGTACGGAACTCACCTCGTATGCCACCTTGTCAGCCCTAGGGTCTATGATCCTAACGGTGCGGTCCTTGGAGGAAGTGACAAACATAGACCCAATACCATTCCAGCTTGTGCTCTGTACCTGATCCTCATGGCCACTGAAGCCTGATAGGCAGAGGATTAGGGTCCAGGAGGGAAGCAGGCAGGAGTCAGAAGAGGTTGGGTGTTAGTCATTACATAGGATGAGTAAAGAGCCGACTGGGTGCAAAGGTCTATAATCTTTCCATTTTTTTCTTTTAAGAAACACACAGAAGCAATGATGGTACTACTGGGTTATTTGTTGTTATTATACTAATTTTCTTAGGAAAAAATATATTGCAAGCTTTTTCTATTAGAAAAAAGGCACATATCAAGACATTTTCACAGATTTATAAGAGCTAAATTTTTAAGAGATTCTAAAAGAGACAAACAGCATCAACCTGTTTCCAAATTAAGGTTTGAATTTTGGAAAACAATTGAAAACAAAAGCATTTTATTTAGCACACTTATCATCCAGTTTAGTTCTCGATCATCTCAACCACCAGACTCTAAAGAGTAGAGAAATCTTTACAATATTCTAAACTCCGAGCAGGATCAATAAAGTAAAATGCCCTGCCTGGTGATCAATCAAACTGAGAAATTTGAACTGGTTTTAAGCTTCAAAAGATCTCTGACAACAACTTGTATAACTTACAGAACAACTCTTTCTCGTGCTTGATATCCCAGAGCTTCACAGTGTCAAAGTAAGCCACTGTGAGGATGAACTCAGTGGTTGGGTGAAACAGGACATTTTCCACACGCTTGTCAAACTGCGGTAAGGCGTATTCTGCATTGGCCAGACTCTCTGTGAGTCCACCTTCTGGGATGTGCCAAATTTTAACCTGTAAGATGAAGATGCAGTTATCATAATATACATGCACACACACGCACATGCATGCACGAACGCACGCACACACGCACGCATGCCATGACTTGAATTGTGTACCTCCAGTAGGTTACAA
>NW_020869822.1:583288-588288 GCF_003789085.1 Penaeus vannamei | reverse complement strand
AGGAAAGATACATGTTTTATATATATCTGTGTGGGTGTGCGTGTGCGTGTGCGTGTGCGCGTCCGTGTGTGTGTGCGTGCATGCTTGTGCATGCTTTTGTGTGTGCATGTTTATGTGTGAGTGTGTACGTGTTTGTGTGTGAGAGTATGAGAGAATGAGGGAGGGAAGGAGGGAGGGAGATTAAAAATAATGTAGTAAATTTAAACAAATGGTTCTGACAAATCTTCTGAGTATGGAATGCAAATAAAAGATATAAAATATGTTCACAGCAGCATATAATGCTATGTGGAATTAATATCTATATTGCTCATACCTGTTGACAGATTCCAAAAGGCACACAATCCCACTCCAGAATATGTTTGAATGGCAAAGGCATTAAGCGTATCAGCACTTATGGATATGGTGACCATTATGTCCATGTCAAGATAAGGATACCCACAAAACTCTCTGCAGAGCAAGAAGCCTTATTGACAGCTTTGGCCGAACTTGAAACAGACACACCAGGGACCATCAATGGCATCACCTACACCAAAGATGGTAAGTTACTGCTTAGCCTTCATAGTAGAACAAAAATCCTCACTTCGTTTTCTTGTTCTTATTGTCATGATTTTAGTTCTCTTTATTTTTCTTTTTTTTTTTTTTTCTTCTCTTCTTCTTTTGTGTATAAGTGCATTGATGTTATACTTGAAATATATGTTTTGTTACTGACCTTAAGCTCGGAAATATAAATGTGAGTTGTTATGTCAGACAGACAGGTAAATTGATAGATTGATAGTATATGATGCAGTCCTCCAAGTGTATGGTGTCAGTTTCTTGTAAACTTGAAATTTGTGTATATTAGATCTGTGCATAGCTTTGATGTGTACAGTAGACTTAAACCACAGGCACAAGGTTGGTGCACTTTCCAGTGTACTTTTTTGTCAGTTTTATTCGCATTTTATTTATTTATTTATTTTATTTATATGCTCCACAACCAAGGTTTCATTTATGAATCCTACCTGACCTCACCTAGAATTTGCAGGGAGGGTTCTATATCTAATACTACTCTTATTATTATTAACATTATTAACAGTAATTATAGAAAAAAAAAAAATCTAGGAATGGGGTAAACTGATGTAATCAGTTATGTCTCCTTGGTGGCTTAGCACTTATATAATCATATTTTTATAAAAATAGATAAAACAGAAGTTAAAGTGCATAGGATGTGGAGACTAAACCCTCTTGGAATCAATAAGCTAATACATAAACTGATATATTGATATGAAAACCAAACCAAGAACTTTAGTTGTGATATAGTTTCTAAACTTTATACATATGTAAAAAAAAAAAAAAAAAAAAAAAAAAAAAAAAAAAAAAAAAAAAAAAAATGTGTACAAACCTTATCACATTTTTTTGTGTTAATTTTCAAGGAAAAAGTTATTGGTTTCTGAGAACGTGCTGCCTGGTCGATGTAAATTTCCGACACTGTTTTCTTTTCTTCGTGAGAAAGACTATTAGGGAGAGTACTTTGAAAAGTTATATTAAGTGAAGCTATGTATCCTTGCTGGATATAAAAAAATTCTGCAGTACCTATTTTTGCTTAAGAAATAAATACAAAGTATGAATGGAGACTGAGAGGACTACATACTTAACAATAGTTTCTTGGTATAGCCATTGCTTAAAATTTTAGAAAGTGAAGAATAAGACCTCCCTTCCCTGTTTCCTGCAGGAAGGAAGAAAGCCTATCAAGAACAGGCAGCACAGACTCAAGACACAAAATCTTCCACTCAACAAGAGTCAGGGTCCTTCAACACCAAGTCTGATGCCGACGATGGCCTCTTGACCAAAATTAAACGTGCTATTTTTGGTTAGGGTGCGTATCGGAATGCTACATTTCATTCTGCGACCCTCATTCACATTCATGGTTTTCATTATTTTACTGCGGTTGTAAGCAGGTGATGCCACAGTTTTAGGTACTAGGGATTTATTACAGGCATCCTTTTTTCTGAAATAGCCTTTAACGTCAAATTTCAGGTTTCTGCTTTAGTAGCTTGTGATAATTTTGCACCATTTTATACTCTCACTATGCCTTATTATCTTGGTCTTGTGGGACCAGTTGTTCATGTTGTACTCTCACTTGCACCAACAGGTAAACAAGTTGCTGTCGAGGAAAATGAAACTCTGAGGCAGATCCGTGCTATACTAAGGGGCAATATAGAAGAGATTGTTGCTCGGAAAGTTGCAGATGATGTGGAGGATGCAGCAGGGGACACAAAGAGACCAACAGAAGATGATAGTAAACAAGGAGACAGAGTTGGAGCCAAAAAGTAAAGGACATGAAATGTGAAGCACTGTATGTCTTGGTTTGTTAGCAGTATCAGAAAGGGGAAAACAGAGTGGAAAACTTGATTGTAATTATTGTTCTGTCTAATGTGTACAGATATATATTCTGTCTTGTTTAAAAACTCAGTCAGTCAGTCAGTCTCTCTCTCCCTTTCCTTTTCTCTTTCTTTCTTTCTCTTTCTTGCTCTTTCTCTCTCTCCTGTTTTTCTCAGGAAAGGCTTCCAGCTTTTACTATGCATTATGAGATTTGTAAGATCAACCATTTCTGTTGATCGTCTTATAAAGTGGTACTGTTTTCCCAATCACAGATGTATCACTATAAATATATTTCTTATTTTGTTTTTTTGTATTTGTCTCACATTTTTGCAGTGTGATTCTCAAACCAGTACAGGTTAACGCATAATTATTCTTCATGAAGGGATTTGTCTCCTTAAACTTTGCAAGAATGTAGTGTATAGCTGTGATCATGTTCAGATTGAGAATCAGTGTAGACATTAAGCTGCAAAATTGTTGCTTTGCAGTCATGTTGCAAATTTTGCTTCACTGTCATGTTTTTCAGTATTCTCCCTGAGCTGAAGGTGCAGATGATAAGACTAATTGAAGTTTGCTGTTAACAAATTTGATTGTTATGTTTATATAACTTGTAGAGGACCATTGTATTGAATTCAGACTCCTGCAGCAACTTCTGATCTCATGGCTCATAAATAAAAATTGCCCATGCTTAACACCTCAGACAGAATTCTTGTACTTTTGGCTTTGTAGAATAGGAACAATATCAGAATTTAAGTCATGGCCTATATGAACATATCATAGTTCTTGGCATTCTCTTGATTCTGACAAATTTGTTTCAAGAATGATTAATCTGCGGGTTAGTAGAGAATGAATTTATGAGAATTGGGTGCAATTAAGAGTACTTTTGTTCTTATCTTTGATGTTGAAGATATGTCACACAGGCTGTGATAGAAGATTAGAGATTTAAGAAGAAAATGTAGATTTTCCTATTCTTCAAGACATCGAAAAGAAAAGATGATTGTTCTTTACAATATCCTGGAATAAATGTCAGCAGAGTATTATGTTACACCAATGTGATATAGAGCAGCACAAGATTTCATTTTCCCTTGGCAAGGATAAGGTGCCACTATCGTCTATTACTATCTGGGTATAAATTCATACCTTTAAGAAAGATTTACAGTGAAACAAAGACTTGGCCACACACTCTGTCTCATATTTTTATATGGTTGAAGAAGCGTCCCTGTTTAACACTGGAAAATTCTTATTAAAGAGAAAGGTAAAAAGAAAAAGTGAAAGATGCTGTTATTGTTTCATGTTATTATAATGTATGGTTGAAAATACATGTACAGGTCTATAGATTCCATATTGTATATAGTGGAACAGTATTGAAATACACAATACAGTTTTAGTCTCATTGTTATTTACCCTTTTTATTATGCTTGATCTATTATTTTAATTGTAATGAGGAAAAACTACTTTCTTCTCGTGTTCTCTGTGATATAACTTGTTTTTGTTATTTCTCATCATCATGGATGATTTTATAGTTCACATGAATGATATTACAGTTGATCATTATTTCCCTTGAAGATTTTTACTTCAGTTGTCGTTTTTGTTAATTTTCCAATCTGTTTTATTCAAGTTATCTTGTCACTATTGCTTTGTGTAAAAGGCTTCCAGGTTTATTTTGCCAGTAGAAGATAAAGCACAGGTGATTAATTGAAGTTAATACTGATAGAGAAAAAATGAAATATTGTTCCCTGTGCTGGTGCATGCTTGTCAGTTTAAAAAGCTGTTCTTCTAACCACACCATATATATTTGGTGAATGCGAGTCCATTATCAAACTGCTGTCTTAACATTTTCATTCCTCAGATAAAGGCTTGCCTTGGAGTGTAAAAGGTAATGTGCACCTATCATATGAAGAGGCTTCTGGTATCAGGTAGAGAATGTTATTTGAATATACATTCTACAGTAGCGGACCAATAATGTTGCTTTGGGGTACACGAGAAATAAGGTATAGATCAAAGGTGTAGCCATTACCTATCGGTGCAAAGTTCCTCATGATGCATTTTGACCTGTATTAGGAGGTCACCAATATTGCCTAAGGATTTTAGTGTAGAAATAAACTTATCTCTAATAGTGCCTATTTTTTTAATGAAAGAGAGTGAGTGAGTGAGTGAGTGAGTGAGTGAGTGAGTGATGAGTGAGTGAGTGAGTGAGTGAGTGAGTGAGTGAGTGAGTGAGTGAGTGAGTGAGTGTGTGTGTGTGTGTGTGTGTGTGTGTGTGTGTGTGTGTGTGTGTGTGTGTGTTTGTATGTGCGCGCGCGCGCGCTAGCATCAAGAGCTTTGTTCCAGTGATGAACTGGAGTAGCAGATCAAATGATAATCTCTGGTGCCTGATAGCAACATACACAAGCATTTTAAATCTGATTTGTGTAGGAAGTTGGTGTGCGTTCAGGATCAAGCATTGTCTTAAAAGTTAGATGGTTCCTCCTGTCATGCATGTTTTGGATCTGATCACAACACACCCCAGTCCCAGGATGCTTTCCAATTGACAAAGACAAATATCCCAACTGGGCAAGCCTGATCACTATGAGGGGAGCCTCAATTAACTCCCTTGATCCGGATTTTTGGAGCCAACAAGGATAGTCCCTAGTGCGACGTATGTA
>NW_020869822.1:568288-570788 GCF_003789085.1 Penaeus vannamei | reverse complement strand
TTTATTTATTTATTTATCAGAAATTCCAGTGATGTTAATCTGGTTGATAAATTATCCCTTTTTTCTCATTGTCGATTATATTTTATATTTGTATTTATGTATCAAGTACAGTTTGTTATTACTGTTTTGCTGTGCCTTTTCTATTTGTGTTCTCTTTCCAGAGTGCGGGACTGCGCGGGCCACCAGAGCGAAGGGTCCACAGAGAGCGGCATTTATGAGATCTTCCCGTTGGAGTGAGTCATCCTTGTATTTGTATTCTTCGTCTGGAGATTTTGGCTATTGGTTATTTTCACCGGTGTCTTGGTAGTGATAATGATGATTATGGCCATAGTTCATTTTAATTGGTTATTCGATTATAAGAGGCGGAGCTTTTGTTCTTTCTTTACCTTTTTTGAGGGGTAGAGGAAGATCAGTTGTACTTTTGTTAGTAACATGTTATTTTTCCCTTAGTGTGTGAGAGAGAGAGAGTAAGTGAGTGAGTGAGAGACTGGGAGAGAGAGAGAGAGAGAGAGAGAGAGAGAGAGAGAAAGAGTGAGAGGAGAGAGAGAGAGAGAGAGAGAGAAGAGAGAGAGAGAGAGAGAGAGAGAGAGAGAGAGAGAGAGAGAGAGAGAGAGAGAGACTGGAGAGAGGAGAGAGAGAGAGAGAGAGAGAGAGAGAGAGAGAGAGAGAGAGAGAGAGAGAGAGAGAGAGAGAGAGAGAGAGAGAGAGAGAGAGAGAGAGAGAGAGAGAGAGAGAGTGTGAGTGAGTGAGAGAGAGAGAGAGAGAGAGACTGAGAGAGACAGAGAGAGAGAGACTATTGTTTTGTTTTCGCTTTGCTTTCTTTCTTTAGCACACACTTCCCGCTCATAAGCCAGACCCTGACATTTTCCCTCCCTTTAAAACCCCCTCGAGAATTCCCTCCTTGATTCCCTCCCTCAGGTGCAAAGCCGTCCGCGTGTGGTGCGACCTCGAGACGGACGGAGGAGGCTGGACCGTGTTCCTGAACCGCGTGGAACAACCCGTTCAGGAGAACTTCACCAGGACTTGGAACGACTACCGGGACGGGTTCGGTGACGTGTCTGCCGAGTACTGGCTAGGTAGTGCTTTATGAGTAAGAAAGTGTACAGTGCTGTCCCCCCTACGAAGAGTGACTTGTGTGAATTCCTTTTCTCGTTGCCATGTATGGAAGACTGGCTCGTTTTCCATATATATTTCCATTTAAGTGATATCGATTGCAAAAGATATGAAGAAAATGGTATTCTTGCGACAGATAGGCGAGTAGTTAACAAAATTTCCCTATTAGTGCGAACTGCATTTTTCTTTCTTTTTAGCATAACAGTCTAGCGTTGGGAACTGATTTGCCATCTCTCGTTTTTTAAAGTATGTGGCCATCAATGAAAGAAAAGATTTTTTGACAATGACCGCATAAAACCATAAAAAAAAATTTATTGTGCTCAAACATTATCAACATCACTTCCGAAAGACAGAATCCACACATACACACACACACCTTCCTTCTCCAATACGCCTTGTTTTTTTCTCCTTTTTAAATCAGGGAACGAAGTCCTCCATCAGCTGACGATGAGAGAGCCGCAGGTCCTCCGTGTGGACGCCGAGGACTTCAACGGCAGTCGGCGGTGGGGCATCTGGTCTCGCTTCCGGGTCGACGACGAGGCTCATAAGTAGGACAATGACCCGGTTTTGTTGTTGTTGTTATTTCGTCTGTTTAGCTTTTTTATTGCTGGTGGATATGTGTAAAGTCTTGATTAGTGAAGTATCCCAGTATTTTGGTCTTTATAATCTTTCTTGGTGATGCCATTACTGTAGTGGTCTAAATGAAGAAGAGGGACATTGAAATAATACTATGCTTATTTGATCAGCAGTTACTTACGCCCATATATATATATATATATATATATATATATATATATATATATATATATATATATATATGTGTGTGTGTGTATGATATATAATATATATATATATATATATATATATATATATGTGGTGTGTGTGTGTGTGTGTGTGTGTGTGTGTGTGTGTGTGTGTGTGTGTGGGAGGAGAGTATACAATAAATTTTAATATTCACAAGTATATGATCAGGAAACAACAGAAAAATTAAACACTCAAATTCCATGGAGACCAAGAGACAACCCGCTCATGCATCGCTCCCCTTGGCAGCTACAAGCTCCTGTCGGTGATGTATTCCTCCAACAGCACCATGGGGGACGGTCTCCTGTGGCACAGCGGCATGGAGTTCTCGACCATCGACCGAGACAACGACATGCACAAAGGTGGGTGTGGAGTTTTTTGTGGGACAGTTCATTACTCTCATTAAGATTGGTAAATCCTACTACAGACTAGTTTTGATTTTCTAATTGCATTTTGTTGTTGTTGTTGCTGCCATACTGTAATAAAGAATATCTTCCTGATATTCCATGAGTGTTTAGAGCATGATTTGAGAGAGAAACTGATGCCTGAGAACGACAATGCCTCTCGCGGCCTCCCTCCCCCTCCA
>NW_020869822.1:538288-565788 GCF_003789085.1 Penaeus vannamei | reverse complement strand
ATATCCCTTTTGGAAATAAATATATGAAGATATTTTCTTCTGTAGTGATGTTATTTAACGTAGTGATATCTCTTTTACCGTTGCATCCTTGTATAAGACAACAATAACAAAATGTCAACAAATACAATCAACTATGATGAGTATACTGATTATAATAAATGATGATGAAGACGATAATAATGGAAACACCAATGAATAATATAACACTAATTTAAGGCGTCCTAACCGTATATACCAAAGGGTGAACATTAACCCCTAAAGATGAAACACAAGCCCTCTGCGTTTCAAATTTTGGCGCCGAATATGAAATGTATCTTGTCACAGGATTATTTTTACTTTATACGAATATTCTGTTGCAATATTGTTTTTATTGTATTTCATTATATCATGTTATGTAGAATAATTTGAAATATTATATACATAATGTTTTAATCAAATATTCGAGAAATGCTTTATGAGTGAAGAAATAAAAAGATTTTTAAAATTTCCATTATGCCTTATGACCACATATAGCGTGACTGGCAGTAGAAACCTACAGGAACAAAACATGTAATATTCTTTGTAGGGCAAAATGAGTTTAACCCGCACTTTCTTTTTTTTTCTAGAGATCAAATATTCATGAAAAAAGCTAGTCAGCTGAAAATTGATATATTAAAAAAGTTAAAGGTTTTAGTCGTAGGTCGCTCCGTTGGGCCAAACCTTCATTACCATTATCACTATTATTGTAATTATCATCATTATCACTATCATCTAACAATGCTGTTCGCATTTTAAACAATATGAGATTAGCAGATCGTATTTAGATCACTGCATATGCCATGTCTTAATCTAATAAATATATTCTAAGTTGTCTTGAAAAAAAATGCATAAAATGCTACATCTATGACCATAATTGAAAGATGTGTATCTTTATCTGTAAAGGAATAGGCCTATCATCTGTCTGAATCTGACAAAGCACTCGATGACTAAATCACACGACAAAGATACATGGTAAAATAGTTAAAATCCGTTAAAAAGAAGCGAAAAAAATATCCATGGTAAAGTTTTTAAAAGCCTAACTCTTTTCTATGACGGATTTTTATTCTGTACTGATGACATACAACTTTGTGAGGAGATATACCTAGTGCCTCATGGAATTGAAAAAGAGACTAACAGGATAAAAACACCACGCCAAATAGCAGCCCTTCATACAGATACAGTCGTTAAACAAATTAAACAGAAAAGCATACTTAAAGCAGAACATAAATCTTAGAGGGCAACACGATAAGATTGTCAACCGCTTTACGACTCCTATCCAAAAACAGACCAAAAGCTAACAGCACCTGTTCGGGTGAGTTGATGGAAGATGATGTGAAAAGCATGGTTGCAGGAATGACTGTGAATCACCACAATTTATCCAAAAATGCTTGTACCTTGGTCAGTAAAAAATAGAATGGCTGTCTATGGCCACGATAGATAATATAAACAACGACGTGCCCCCCATCTAGCGACGTGCTAAAGTAAATGTTTTGAATCCTGATAGACAGAGGCACCTGTGGAAGTGGCTAACGTCTACCAAGGGCATAACGAAGAGGATGTTCCAAGAAGATAAGGTGTTGGCATCAAGACTAAGGGACGAGCACAGTGAAACGTTCAAACTAACAGAAGAAGCAATTAAGATGATTTTACCGGACTACGACACCGACTTTGTGTCAACCAAGACTGAAGATTCACTAGAGGAACTGAATGATGACAGTTTGGAAACTCGATAAGAACAACGAGAAACTCGAGAGGAGGATGAGTAAGAGCTTAAGAGGATGAGTAATGTTGACAGCGATGGAGGTCGTAGATGTAAACGCCGACTCGACGCAGAAAAGGACTATGAGAAGAATCTGATGAAAGAAAACCGTTTAAGAAACAACGTAAATCTTTATACTCAGATAAATAAACCAATATTTGTTTAACATGCTTGTTTTATTGAACATTTGATAATATTGGCGAAGGATAACATAAGAGCGAAGACCTAAGGAGCGAAGCGCCCGCAAGCAAAGCGATCAAGCGCCGCAGGTTAAGCTGTAGTGAACCGCCTGTATATATACACACACACACACACACACACACACACATATATATATATATATATATATATATTATATATATATATATATATATATATATATATATATGTATGTATATAGAAATGGTAATTTCTATATTACCTTTGCCTCTCCGATATCGACGATTTTGATATCGTTAGATAAAGTTGGCCCCGATAGCAGGGGAGGGCATGAAATGTTCCAGGGAAAATGCGGGGTTAAATAACACTAATAATATAACCCACAGTGAAAATAACCATGGTTATTCATATGACTTTCCATTGCAGGGGGCACAGCCCCCTGCGACCCCCCCTGGGGGGACTGCCGCCCACCAACCCCCGCCGAGGAAACAAAACCTCCACCACGTATTCCCGGCAGGCTAAAGCGTTACACAGTTATCGGAGATCTCGGAGCGGCGGTCGTATTACATTTACCTCGTAACATTCCCACTGAATCAGCATACTAACCTTGACATGGTCACATTGTATACAGATACGATTGTAGTATAATCAGGATGAACAAGGTATACCATGAACAGAAGAGCGGCGGTGACCCGCCCTCGTCGGGTCGGCGGGTTTTGCGCCTTTTTCGATGCATATAGTTGTGTGGGCTCTATCCTGCCGTCAATACGTGGGGGATATTTTGTGTCCTCGGCGGGGGCTGGGGGGCTGGGTTATATTCTTAGGGTAATTTACTATATTACGTCCGCCGCTCCGACATCGTCGCCCCTGCAATCGGGGCCAAGTTTGCCGCTAACGGGGGTTTCCGCGCAATAAAATCTACATATTTGCATTGTATAGAATGAGAGGAATCCAACGATACCAAAATCGTCGACATCGGAGAGGCGAAGGTAATATAGAAAATTACATTGCAAATATATATTTATATATATATATATATATATATATATATATATATATATATATATATATATATATATATACACACACACACACACACGCACATAATATATATATATATATATATATATATATATATATATATATATATATATATATATATATATATATATATATTATATATAATGTTATTTTCTTATTTCTTTGTTGTAGGAGCTGGGGCATTAAGAATAGCCGATACCTTTTCCTTTGCTGGTTTTATATGTCCTTCTCCAGTCATGTCTTATTATATTCTAAACTTCTCTTACCTATTTCGCACTTTACTGGTCTATCTGTTAGATATGTTTCAAGTAATATCCCGAGTACCTCTTGCAAGATGCTGCAGTGTTGCTCCCACGTCTTCGAATGAATCAGGATGTCGTCGAGGAAGGTTTCCACACCATCCATATTTCCAAAGAAATGCCTCATCAACCTGGAGAAGTTGACGAGACCGAATGGTAATACGGCGAACTGAAATAATCCTGCGGGTGTAGAAAAGGCTGTAAATTTTCTAGATTCTTTCGTAAGAGGTATTTGCTAATATCCCTTCGTCAAATCTATTTTAGAATACTTGCTTCCGCCAATCTTACAAAAAACTGCCTCGGTATCACACATAGGTTCAGCATCGAACTTTGTAATCTTATTCGGCTTTCTGAAATCTAAGCAGTCTCCGATTTCCATCTTTTTTAGGTACAACTAAAAAAGGTGTAGAATATTCAGAGTCTGAAGGCTCAATTATCCCTATCTCAAGCATACTACGTAATTCCTTTTTCACTTCTTCCTCTAATCTGTAGGGTAAAGGATACGGTTTCACTCTTATAGTTTCAGGAACTGTTAATTCAATATTCTATTCTATTTCGGTTGTTTTACCTGGGACATCCGTGAGAACATCGCCAAACGCTTGCAGGATGCCTTTCGCGCCGTCTCGTTGATCGGCTGACAAGTCTGAATCTAACGAGAAATTGTGGTCGCTCTTCCTTCCGCATTATCCTCGTCGTTCACCACGATATATATATATATATATATATATATATATATATATATATATATATATATATATATATATATACTTATACATGTGTATATACATATATATTCTCTCTCTCTCTCTCCTCTCCCTCCCTCCCTCTCCTCTCTCTCTCTCTCTCTCTCTCTCTCTCTCTCTCTCTCTCTCTCTCTCTCTCTCTCTCTCTCTCTCTCTCTCTCTCTCTCTCTCTCTCTCTCTCTCCAGCTCTCCTCCTCCCGCCTCCAGCTCTCCTCCTCCCGGGCTCCAGCTCGGTGTTCTCCTCCGGGCTCCAGCTCGGTGTTCCTCCTCCCGGGCCTCCAGCTCGGTGTTCCTCCTCCCGGGCCTCCAGCTCGGTGTTCCTCCTCCCGGGCCTCCAGCTCGGTGTTCCTCCTCCCCTCCAGCTCGGTGTTTCCTCCTCCCGGGCCTCCAGCTCGGTGTTCCTCCTCCCGGGCCTCCAGGTGTTCCTCCTCCAGCTCGGTGTTCCTCCTCCCGGGCCTCCAGCTCGGTGTTCCTCCTCCCGGGCCTCCAGCTCGGTGTTCCTCCTCCCGGGCCTCCATGAGACTACTCATATACACACATCTCTCTGTCTTTCTCTCTCAATATTTACCAATAGTATTTCAGGAAAATGATCCATGACTGGCAACAGTTGCTAAAATTGTGCCAACTCCCAACAACGGTTCACCTGAACTCTCCCTTTCTCTCTCTCTCTCTCTCTGTCTCTCTCCATCTCTGTCTTTTTCTCTCTATCTTGGCACAGGGAGTCAAAAATAAGTATTCTAAAGTTCCACAGACGAACAGGTTGACAAGTCATAGGGCACCTTCCACGTCATGGGGATGGTAGTAATTATGTTAATCCTTTTATAATATTGGAGTATATATTCTATGTGATTGTCACAATGATAACGGTTATATATTTGTTCATATTAATACCTATATATATATTGTTATTGACGCACAGATATTATCTATTTATTAAGGCAAGATCAAGCATGGATCTTAAGGGGATTGTGAGAGGCTAGTCAAATTACCCCATTCAGCACTAATAGTGTATATAAGGCGAAGCGAGTAGCCAGTCGCTCTCGCGTTCACTCAGTTATTGCCTCGAATCTGTGCCCGTATAAATATTGAACTATAAGCGAAGGAAAATAAATGGAGAAAATGAGTAAAGGATAGACAAATAACAGTTGACAAAATTATCGTATTATTAAAGTGTTGGAAAATAAGTGTTTCGTTATCCATTCCACCACGAGTGTTTATTCCAAGTGTATTGATATATTCTTGAACAAGAACGGAGTAAAGAATCGACAAAAGGAAAGTATCATCAACGTGATCAAAGTACTATTGAGAAGTGACTGCTCCACCTTAATTAACAATAATTACGGTTATAAGGAAATAGTGGAGCGGTGACGTGTTAATTAAGGTAGAGCAGTCACTTCTCAATAGTACAATATATAACCGTTATCATTGTGACAATCACATAGAATATATATTCCAATATTATAAAAGGATTAACATAATTACTTACTACCATCCCCATGACGTGGAAGGTGCCCTATGACTTGTCAACCTGTTTGTCTATGTGGAACTTTGGAATACTTATTTTTGACTCCCTGTGACATATCTCTCGCTTTCTCTATCTCTCTCTGTCTCACTCAATCTCTCTCTATCCCCCTCTTATCTTTCTCTCTATCTAGATCTCCCTTTCTCTCTCTCTCTCTCTCTCTCTCTCTCTCTCTCTCTCTCTCTCTCTCTCTCTCTCTCTCTCTCTCTCTCTCTCTCTCTCTCTCTCTCTCTCTCTCTATCTCCCTTAACTTCACGGCGTAAGAAGTGGATTTGACAGCTTTCAGTTATGTATACTTGAGGCATCTTTTCCAGCGGTTACGGGAGACGCGACACCTCTTGCGCGACAGGAATCGAGCAGACAGTTACCTTTAATTGAGTTGCTAGATGCAATCCTCCTACGGATATTTCATGCATATTCGTACTTATACTGGATATTTCATATACTACCCACCATAAGATATCAAAGGCCATCTTGAATATCATATTCCAAAATACTGTGTACCTGTTGGAAAAATAACAAGTACAGTAAAATAGCAAGCTGTCAACCGGGATCATTCCCATTACGTCACAGAAATGGGCGGAGCTTAGAGACCTGTCTCGCCTCCGATCACGAGACAGATTCCGGTGGCACCTTAAGTGCCACCGGAAAAGATGCCTTTGGTCGGAAATACATGTATTCTGAAAAAGATAATAATCGAAACCGGTCAAATTTCTCCTGTGCTGTGACTTTCAATACCATTCACACATTGTTGCATCATTAAAAAAAAAATACTTTGTAATCATGTGAATATACACAATTAAAAAGATAAAGTGTCACCTAGAGCGCAAAGCGAAACTCATATGTTTCATCATAGTGACATACGTTCTAACACTTTCCTTTGGCTTAACATACCTATTATTTGCATCGTCCGCACCTGCTTTTGCTTTTTCCAAATTTATATACATTTCTTGATATAAAGCCGTTTAGGAATAAAATGGACATACTTTTATAGGCAAACTCTTCCCGAAAGTCGAAAATAAGTTTTAGGTATATGAATCGGACCTTTTTTTAGTTCTCTTTAACTATCTACCAATCTACTTGGTGTTAGAATTATAATGACCGTAGTATGAATCTATATTACGGTCAGCTTTTAGAGGATTTGAAATTACGAATTCGCAAGATGTAGCAATTTACTAACTAGTCTCTTTGACGATCGCACAACTCCATCCGAAGCTGCAGCCAAGCATTCGTACGGAGTGTTTTGGAGAAATGTATGGAATAAAACGATGGCTTTAAAGGAATAGAGGATTTAAATAAATATGACACAACAAAAAATAAATACTAAATCATCGCTGCTTTGAACTGCTCTTTCTCATAAAAAAATTGTCTCTATAGTGGAAAGAGAAGCCTCTGCAAGGCATCTGGATGCAGTGTATTTTTCGAACAAAGTACATAAAGCAACCAAACATGCCAAAACATAAATCTCCAGAAAGTACAAAAAATACGAACCTCTCCATTAAACAGGCAGCATCAGTCACAGACGGTGTCAGTGCATAAAACAAAATTTGTCCGCCTAACCGCCTGAGCGAAGTCTCGCGTAGGCATCCGGACGCAGCGTGTTTTGGAGCGTCGTCTGATCGTCCAATGGATTCCTCTTCCTCTTCCCTCGACGATCTCGTTCACTCCGTCGGCCTCTATGTCCCTAGGCCCCTGATCCTCCACGGATACATATTTCCATTCCTCATCCTATACGGGGTATGGGGATGGGCGTGGGTGGCGGTGTATGGCTGGGAAGAGTACTTTGAAGCAGGTCTCATAACGCTCGCGGGGATCGGCTGCCTGCAGATCCTGACGTGCCTCTTCTGTCACTGGTCTGTTCACGTGCGCTGTCTCTTCACTTGCAGGAGGGTGAGTTCCCCGTCAGCTTTGAGAGTAGTAGGATAGGGTGGCTTGCATTGGGTCAGGGTATCGTGCGGGTATTGTGTTTACTTTTCTAGACGAGGTAGGAGGTTGTGGGTGTGAGGTTTTGACAGCTGGTGAAGCGGCTCGCAGCACTGCGTGTTTTTCCGTGTTTCGTGTGACAAGTAGCCTCTGTGGGGTTCCTTTTGCAACTTCTAGGCTCGGTTTAGGGATGGTTTATTACAGTTCCAAAGGGTTTATTAACTGGAAGAGAACACAAAATTTCCTGAGAATTCTGTGTAACAAGAGTGTTCAGTTTCACAGATTTATGCCTCCTGCTGGTGATATTGATGAGCAACCTCATCAGGAATTCTCATAACAACTTGTGGGTGAATAGTAATTGCAGTAAAACACAAGTGATTGAAAAATGCAAAGTATATCTTAGAGATAACTGCTTTTTATCTCAAATTTAAAGACAGTTGCTTTCTCCCCACATTGATAAGATTTGTAAAAGTTATGAAATGTAATATGCAATGACTTCTAGATGTGTGTACAAGAAGGCAATGATAGGAGATGATTTAATGATACCTATTTGCAATACTTTTCCATACTACATGTCCAATTTTAGTGAGATTTTTTTTTAGCTAATTTATAACTTGTTTTGATTGTAGATATTCAATATTGTGTTTTATAGATATGTATCTGTTTGACTGATCATTTTTATGAAATGGAAATTTTTTCTTCAAATAAAAGTATCCTATCATTTGAATAAAAACAAAAACAATGGCAATATATCTGGTCTGACTATAAGAATTATTGTGGATTTTATGAGTTATCGACATATGACAACCTTGCTTGAGCACGTATACAACATATTTTACTGAACCTACCTCTCATGAGTCACTTTTTTTTTTGGTATCACTCCCATATTAGAAATAATTGGCAGCATTGATAAATAAGTACAAAATGAAAATGTGCAAACACTTCCACAGCTCATTTAGAATAAAGGTATGGGTAATTCTTTACAGTATGGATGCACTCACTAGAGGATAAGCCTCCAACTCTAAGTCAAGAAATTTATTCAACAGTCTAAGTTGCCGTGCCTGGGGAGGGTTGATGTCAACACCCCCAGGGAAACATTATCTTTACCTTGGTATGCTCGGCAAGATAGAGCAGAAACTTGAGAGCATCAAATGAACTTAGGTTTAGAGCAGGGCTTTTGTGATCTCTTTTCTTTGTGGCATTACCATTCATGTCTGCTGATTATTTCTTTTACTAACTACTACAACTTTTAGTTCTCTACAAAAAAATTATCTTCAATTTGCCCAAGCATAGTGCATATATGCCATAAAGATTAACCAAGATCTGATGAATATCCCATTGGAATATATTATAAAAGGATTTAATGTGGACTGGGACTAAAATATTCAGTGATTAGCCCAAGTATATAGATAACCCCTTTGATCCAATTGCTTCATGGTAATCACATGGACCAAAATAAGGGCATTAGGCTTATGCTAGTGGCTGCTTAGCTGGGTGCATGGTGTGTGGGCTGGACACACAGGAACACTCATGGGGAGACAAGATTCTGTCTTCCTTTTGCAATGTTATTTTCTCTTTTTTGCTATTTTCTGATGTCCATATTTGTCATTTGATTTGCTTTATCCAGATGGTAGACTGTTTTCATTGCACACACTGCATATCAACCCTCAAGGTAGTCCATAACTCAATGCAAGGAAAATAAAAATATATAATATTTTACACAAGAATTCTCCCCCTTTGATATTAAATTTTCATTAATATAACCTTTGCCATCAGGAACAGGATGCCTAGCATGGAAATAGTGTCCTCCCTAGAGCCAGCACTCGTTCATTCCCATAGATAAACGAATGTTTATCTATGGGAATAATTAAAAGGCCCCTTTATAATATCAAATGAGTAATCACCTCCAAGATGTATGTGCACTTGTGGCAAATATTTTCCATTACCCTGGACTTCATCCCAAATGCTCATGACTGCAAGTTCACATTACCCAGCCCACAGCCAGATTTTCCCATGACGACATGTTCATTTTACTCGCCCCTCAGGCCAAATGGTAGTATATGCCTTAAGTAAAAGGAGAAACAATGTCAATCTCTTAAGCTATGATAAGTGTTCAGTCAGATTTCTGATTTCTTAAGTTTGTACATTTCTCCATAATTTTCTTTTTTATTATAATGGCAATATCTATTTTAACATGGATAGTTCTTGTTTTGCTTTTGCTATTAATAGATCTAGCCTTCTTATGAAATTCTGGGTAGCTCATTAACCCCCTTGTCGCCGGGTGGCATGTATGTACATGCCATGGCTGTCGTGGACCAAATAGCGGATGGCATCGTATCACAATCGTTCCTGAGCTGTTGGCTCATTGGACAGAGTTTGTTTTTCTCCAATATTAGCGGCTTCATTTCTATGGTAAAGCTTTTAGGCAATAGCACCTAAAGTGAAGGTAAACCATTTTTCTTTAATCATTATAAATTATAGCAAAATAAAAGTTTTTAGGTACCGAATGTCGCTCACAAACTACCAAACGAGATGGGCGCAAACATGGAAACTGTTGATGCACACCAACAACCCAGTGATCATGTCCACTTGCCAAACTTTTTTACCCGGGATCGTTGGGTTATTAACCTATTTTTCTGTGTTGTATGTTGTGAAACAATACTTGTTCACTGTTGTTATTATGATTATTTTATAAAAATGTATGAATAAACAAAATTTTTCATGTCAAGATGTAGTTGAAGGTAAAGCTTTTGGCAGAGGGTCAAGGGTGTCTATGCTTTGTGTGGCTTCAGCCACCTTCTACAAGTTGCATTAAACAGTGCAGGAAAGTCACACCGTACATGTTCATGCTTAGATACAGCCTTCCAAGGTACAAGGGCAACTCAATTATAGCAAAGCTATACTTTGGCCTTTTAGGTCATTTACGGTTAATGATGTATTCTAATTGATATACATAGTTTTCATTGCTATTACTTGTGCTATTATTTTCTCTATTTATTATATTTACCAATGTCATTTCAGGAAAATGATCCAAGAGTGGCAACTGTTGCTAAAGTTGTGCCAACTCCCAACAACGGTTCACCTGAACTCGTTAAAGTACACAAAACTTTAGTAAGTACTGATTTTGTTCCCTTTTCTTCTTTGTGTGGGATAGTCTGAAGTTTAAAAATCTCAGCAAATATTTATTATTTGATGTATGATATGTTTGCTATTTATTTATAACCCCCCCCCCCTTTTTTCTTTTCTTTTTCCCCAAGATATAGATGTAGTTGTTTTGTAGGTGAAATTGTAGTAGAAATTTTGAATGTTTTTTTAATATCTATTTAACTGATGACAATAAAGAAAAGAGTATTATGATTAGTACTCTTTATTACAAGATAGCAAACCATTTGATTTAAGTCTGCTTTCGTTTTTTACATACCCTCTTTTTTTATACATATAATTCAGTAACCTTTTTCTTCATGTAAACAGATAAGCAAAGACTCCAAAGAGAAGAGTATATGGTTCATCTTTCAAAAAACAAAGTACATCTGGGATAGTGAAGAGAAGAAGCAGTTTGTCGGTCTCCAGTTTCCCATCGATCATCAGTTACGAACGTATACAGAATGGCGTGGATACCAGGAGGACACAGACTTGGCTGCGGCAGAAGGAAGATATGGCAAAAACGAGTAAGAATTCTTTCAAGTTAACCCGACCTGTGCTGATAACTTTGATTGTTTATTTTGGAGTGGAATGGAGAAGTCCTTAAGATTTTTTTCCTTTTGGTGAAAGCCTCATATGCTCCTCTGTCTATTCCTGTATTAACATTGTTAAAGCATTAAAAATTGCATGAGATCACTACTCTTAGATCAACAAATTATTTTGGAGATGAGGGGGGCACAACTTGCAGTTGTTTAGAGATGCTGTTAATTGCTTAACACAGAAGTAGACAGATGTGCTATCTTTTCCAGTGGTTACTGCAAACGCGACACCTCTCGCGCAGCAGGAATCGCGTAGGCGGTAAACATTAGTCGAGTTGCCAGATACATTTTTCCTACTTCTGATATTTCATGCATAATCATACTTATATTGGATATCTATAACACCGTACAACCCACTATAAGATATCAAAAGCCATCTTAGATATTATATTTGAAGATAATCTGTACCGGTCGAAAAAATAACCAGTACTGAAAAACAGCTAGCCGTCAACCCAGACCATTCCCATTACGTCACAGAAGTGGATGGAGCTTAGCAGCCTGTCTCGCCTACGATCATAAAACAGCTTTAGGTGTCGTGGTGCATCACGCGACACTCTACTTGGCACCGGAAAAGATGGCACTAGATACAATATGCAGTTTGAATGAGAGGAAAATAATGACATTCCCAAACAAACCATTTTCCTTTAAATGTAATTTTTCATAAGTTAATGAATTTTATAAAAGTAGTTTTACTGCAAGATAAATAGGTCAAATAGAGATTAGCAAAACACCCACTTATAATTTTAAGGATATAGGTAAAGTTGATATGCAAGAGAGATTTTAGAATAGGATTCTGTTATAAATATATTTGTTTTTGAAGACTTCAGATGGATGTGCCAGAATTTATGGACCTCTTCAGAGAAAGAGCAACAGCCCCATTCTTCGTATTTCAGGTAGGTTTTTTTTATTATTATTATTATTATTATTATTATTATTATTATTATAAAGTTTTGAAATGTAACAGTGTTGTATTGAAGAAAAGCATGACTTTCAACCCAAGGTTGTAGTCTCAGTAGACTCTTTATTTGTTATGATCATTTTGACCAGGAATTCTAGCTGTATCGAATAACAAATTTGGAACCACTGACATCATACTCAGAAGTAACTTATTAATGTACATAATAATAATGATTAACTAGTGATTAATTATTTTTCAGGTGTTCTGTGTTGGGCTCTGGTGCCTGGATGAGTACTGGTATTACTCTCTCTTTACTCTCTTTATGCTGGTTATCTTTGAGTGCACTCTAGTTCAGCAACAGTTGAGAAACATGTCCGAAATTAGGAAGATGGGAGCCAAACCGTACATGATACAGGTATGTATTTTTTCTTTTTGTTTGTATATGTGTCTAAAAGTGTGCACATTTCTTTATACTGTGTGTGTTTGTGCTTTTGCCTGCACTTGTGTAAGCCTATAGTTGCCTATAATTGTCTGTGTATATGAGAGATTGTTAGATATATATGCCTGCTTTGAAGAGTGTACATGCATGTAATCATTTTTTTTTTTTTTTTTTTTTTTTCTTTTACATAGATTTATATGAAGGGGCAATATTAGGTTATGTGATGTAAATTATCTCTTTTTCATAAGATTTATTGTTTATATAGTGTAGCATCTCTTCCTATATTTTAATTTTTATTTATAATATACATTTTTCTTTTTCATGTATTTTGCAAACACTCCTCACAGGTATACCGTAACAAGAGGTGGAGATCAATAATGACGGACCAGCTTGTACCGGGAGATGTCGTCAGTGTTGGTCGTAGCCAGAACGACAATCTTGTTCCATGTGACCTGCTACTGCTTCGAGGCCCATGTGTTGTGGATGAGAGTATGCTGACTGGTAAGTATATTTTTTGTGATAAGTCAGAATTTTTTTCTTTTTCATTTTTGCATTACTTTTTCAGAAATATGATTATATACATTTATTTAAATTCTTTATTGTTATTAGTATATTGATGGCATTGTAAAAATTGTAATGTCAGTGATGATAATATTATCAGTATTAATAGTTTTTGAAAAAAAATCTCAAATTCAAATGATAGGATGTAAGGTGTGGTTATGTAGGGCCTACTTATTGTGTAAACAAAATTTACAAAGGAAAACTACAGCCGACAGTCCTTGTACTTGTCACCAATGGGTTAATTCTTCACTCATACTATATTGACTTTTGCACTTCAGGTGAGTCTGTGCCTCAAATGAAAGAAAGCCTCGAGGCAGTTGAATTGGACCGTGAGTTGGACCTTGCCACAGATGCCAAGCTGCATGTGTTGTTTGGGGGCACAAAAGTTGTTCAGCATACCCCTCCCAGCAAAACTGTAACTGGCTTGAGAGGTAAGTCAAGTGTTAGCTTGCCAAGTTTTCAAAATTGAAGGAATAGAATATTTTTACCTACTTTTTGATCATTTTTTTATATATATATATTTTTTTTTACTTTTTGGATCCCAGAAGTTACTATCTGATCTGAAAGTAATGCAATATGACACTTTTAAAACTAAAAGTTGCATAGATGTGTTGTATTGTTATTTTCTTATTGGTGAAATTATTGAATATTAAATATTCTTGTCAGATCTGCAGTTATACTACACACGGAAAAGTTTGGAAGAATTATAAAATAAGTATTTGATTATCAACTGCTGCTGCCAAAGGCTGTTTCTTGAGCTTAATGAAAAAATGTAGACCATTGTAATAGATTCCTTTGTATTTAAGTTATTTGAAGCATTGTTAGCACTAGCCAGTAGTTGTTAAAGTTTGAAAACATGATTATTTTATGACATCATTAGCAATAGAATGTATTCATTGAAATTTTTTAACAAGATGAATTATTCAAAAGATTAGAATTTATAAGGTACTAGTTTAGAATATAACAGACTCCCTTCCTTCTCCAGCCCCAGACAATGGTTGTGTGTGCTATGTGTTGCGCACTAACTTCAACACAGCCCAGGGGAAATTGTTGCGGACAATCCTCTATGGTGTTAGTCGTGTCACTGCAAATAACCTGGAGACATTTGCATTCATTCTTTTCCTGTTGATATTTGCCATTGCTGCTGCTTCATATGTGTGGATTAAAGGTGTGTTTTGCAGCTTTGTTGTTAAAGATATTGATGTTTTGCTATATATCTTCTTCCTACCCCGCTTTCTTGTTATCCTCCTCCTCCCATCCTCTAGGTCCCTCAGCCTTTTTTTTTTTCTTCTTCTTCTACTTTTTTCTTTTTCTTTTTCTTTTTTTAATCATCTTTTCTTTTTTCTGATCTACCTTTTCCTCCTCTCCTCCTCCTTCCTCCTCCTCCTCCTCCTCCTCCTCCTCCTCCTCCTCCTCCTCCTCCTCCTCCTCCTCCTCCTCCTCCTCCTCCTCCTCCTCCTCCTCCCTCCTCCTATTCCACCCTCCACCTACATTTCCTACAACTCCTCTCCTTTGTGCCTTTACCTTATCAATCCTACTCCTCATTTCTCCCTACTGTGAACTTCTCTCAGTTGCATGATTCTTGTTTTTCTTTAAAATAAATGGAGCAGTCATTTTATACTTTTGTAAATGTGTATTTATTTGCATTTAATTATATATGTATGTACATTTTTCCCCCTCAAATGAACAGGCACTGAAGACCCCAACAGGAACCGGTACAAGCTGTTTCTGGAGTGCACACTTATCTTGACCTCAGTAGTGCCGCCAGAGCTCCCAATAGAACTGTCATTGGCGGTCAACACTTCACTTTTATCACTTTCCAAGTTGTTTGTCTATTGCACTGAGCCCTTCCGCATTCCCTTTGCTGGAAAGATTGATGTGTGCTGCTTCGACAAGACAGGAACACTGACCAGTGATGACTTGGTGGTGGAAGGTGTTGCTGGCTTAGAGTGAGTATCCAGGTTGTGTTTATCTCTTCACACAAATACACATATACACAAAGAAACAGACATGCACACAAGTATATATACACATGCATACACATATATATACAAGCATATACATGCAGACCTACTTATATTTACATACATATACAGTGGGCTGTGTAGTGTAGTGGTAGCTTTTTATCTAGCAATATTGCTTACCTGCATTCAGATCCTATACTGCCATTGGATGGTAACCCTAGCCATTCCTTGCACATGGGTTAGCTTAGAAGCACAGTGAACAAATAGCCATAATTTGACAAGAGCCTGTCACACTAAACCCTAATCTATTATTATTGTTGTTATTATTATTATTATTTATTATTATTATTATTATATTATTATTATTATTATATATATACTCATAGAGGTACATGTATATAAATATATACACATACACCTAGGCACACACACATAATGTGTGTATATATATATATATATAATATATATATATATATATATATATATATATATATATATATATATATATATATATATATATATATATATATATTATATATATATATATATATATATATATTATATATATATATATATATATATATATATATATTATATATATATATATATATATATATATATATATATATATATATATATATATATTATATATATATATATATATATATATATATATAATATATATATATATATATATTATATATATATATATATATATATATATATATATATATATATATATATATATATACTATATATATATATATATATATATATATATATATATATATTTATATTATATATTATATATATATATATATATATATATATATAATATATATATATATATATATTATATATATATATATATATATTATATATAGTATTTAAACTTCTCTTTTTCTCACTTTCTCACTTCTCTCTCTTTCTCACTTCACTATCTCTCTCTCTCTCTCTCTCTCTCTCTCTCTCTCTCTCTCTCTCTCTCTCTCTCTCTCTCTCTCTCTCTCTCTCTCTCTCTCTCTCTCTCTCTCTCTCTCTCTCTCTCTCTCTCTCTCTCTCTCTCTCTCTCTCTCTCTCTTTTCTCTCTCGTCTCTCTCTCTCTTTTCTCTCTCTCTCTCTCTCTCTCTCTCTTTTCTCTCTCTCTCTCTCTCTCTCTCTCTTACTTACCAAAGGCCAGTTTGCTATGAACATTTTTTGATATTAGAAACCTTTTTTCAGTGGGACTAGCAAAGTGGTGCCAGTTGGGGAAGCTCCTCTTGAAACTATACAGGTATGGAATCTTGTACTCTCTATTCTCTAGATAAGTTTCTTCTAGCAATCTATTTTTTATTGTAGGAAAAGTATTTTGCAGTTTGATTGTTTGTTTAGAGTTTTCATTTTGGGGCAAATTTATTGATTGAAAGTACAGTATACTATTAATTTGAGGTAGCTGAATACCTTTTATTTTAATGGATGCACATATGATTGATGAATAAGTTGTTTTTTCTCAGTATTGCCATTCTATAATTGTTAGAAAGGAAAAGATAAGTACTTAATCTGTTAGATCTAGGTGACTCACAGCTCAAGTGTGGAACAAAATGCAGGCATTAGGCTTACTTGAGTGGCTAGTAGGCCTGGCGAACAATATCCGATGATGAGATATTTTTGTTAACGCACCACTTAGCCAAATATTTCCAAGATAGGGCATTCCCATTACTTCACCCTTTAGTTAGATTTCTCCAAGACAGGAGGTTCCCATCACCCTGCCCCTCAGCCAAATTTTTCCCATGACAAGCCACTTACATCTCCCATCACTCAGCCAAGTATTTGACGATATGATGTTCACACTATCCGGATCCAAGGTGTTAAAGAATTAGGGAAGGGGAATATATGATATGGCTCTTTTCCACAGGTGGTGGCATCATGTCATTCTCTTGTCCAGTTGGAAGATGGTCTTGTTGGAGATCCTCAAGAAAAAGCCACTCTGGCAGCCATTGATTGGACAGTGACTAAAGGTTAGATTTATGACACTCTAAAGTAAAAGTGTGTGTGTATGTGAGTGTGTGTATGTTAGTGTGTGTATGTGAGTGTGTGTATGTGAGTGTGTGTGTGTGTGTGTGTGTGAGTGTGTGTGTGTGTGTGTGTGTGTGTGTGTGTGTGTGTGTGTGTGTGTGTGTGTGTGTGTGTGTGTGTGTGTGTGTGTGTGTGTGTGTGTGTGTGTGTGTGTGTGTGTGTGTGTATGTGTGTGTGAGTGTGTGTGTGTGTGTGTGTGTGTGTGTGTGTGTGTGTGTGTGTGTGTGTGTGTGTGTGTGTGTGTGTATGTGTTGTGTGTGTGTGTGAGAGAGAGAGTGAATGTGAGGAGTGTGTGTGTGTGCTGAGGATGTGTGTCTGAGAGAGAGAGAGTGAATGTGAGGAGTGTGTGTGAGTATGATTGTGTGAAAGTGTGTGAGAGAGAGAGAAAATGGCATAGTGAAAGTACCACAAGTAGTTTAAACAGGTACTCTGAAAAGCTTTGTCAGTGATATAGAAAATTTTTATTTCTTAGTACTGGCAGTACTTTCCAGCTCTGTATAATTGTGCTGATAGGTATGAACTGCAGTCCAATACAAGGGGTATCCATATTTGGTTTTCTTTTTGTGTACAAGAAATTAGATATTCATGAATTATGTATTAGGAATCATGTAATTATCAGTATTTTCTAATCACTTTCCTCTAAGGTGAAGCTGTTGTGCCACGGAAAGGAAAGGCTCCAGGCATGAAGATATTCCACCGTTTCCACTTTTCATCCCAGTTGAAGCGAATGTCAGTAATCACTGGATTTACCCAGCCTGGATCTGCCGATGTCATGTATTTGGCAACTGTGAAAGGAGCGCCAGAAACTCTAAGACCCATGGTAGGTGTTCTTAGTTTTGTAGACTGGTACTTGATTATCCCTGGGTATCAGAAACTTGTCTTTGTGTATGGTTGGGGGATGGAATAGGTTGAAATTTGAAAGTGAAAAAATTATAAAGGTAACCAGTGAGTGCTATGAACCTACCTTCCTTTCTTTGTTAATTCTTGATGAAGCATAGATTTTGAAGTTAATTTGACCTGTTTTAGGGAGTGATTTACAAACCTCCATATGTAATTTTTGGGTGTTTTTTTTTCTTTAATTCGGTATTCTGTTTCATCCATTTCGATTTTGTATGTTATATTTAAATTTTGAAGAACATGAACTACCTCAGTTACTTATCTATTCACTCATTTAATATATACATTGACCTAAAAAATAATGTAATCTATTTGTTCCAGTTCTCCTCACTACCACCAAATTATGACAATGTGTACTTGGAGCTGTCTCGCCGTGGAGCCCGAGTTTTAGCTCTTGGAAGAAAGGAGCTTGGCAGACTCTCACACGCTGAGGTGAATATGTTGCTTTTACGTAAGATTGAACTCTTGTGGAGGGTTGCAGGTTTATCAGTGAGATAGAAATGTGGAGCAGATATTTTGAAAATAAGCCTTTTCTCTTTCAGTGCAAGGCCAATCTGAAATTCAGTTTGAAACTTGGAGTTGGATTGTTCCATAATGAGACTATATTTCCTCCTGCTGCAGAGTTTGATTTTATATATTGCCTTTACAGTTGTGTGATTTTCTTTCATACATTTTACAGTAGCATTTAAGAGTTAAAATTTTTTAGGCTAATAATCAGTTTTATGCTCATATGATATTCTTTCAGTGAATCATATGATAATATTGGCATTTCCTGTCAACAGGTACGAGAAACGACACGTGAAGCCTTGGAATGCAAGCTAACCTTTGCTGGTTTTATCATTATCTCATGTCCACTGAAGAGGGATTCAAAGGAGGTCATTAAAGAAGTCCTTCAGAGTTCACATGGAGTAAGTATTTTAGTACTGTTTATAAAGATTCTGTTGATATTTATTATTGTATATGGAAATATGTAATTGCTGTGGATATTTTTCTGTCACAAGTTATGATACAGTACATACAGTCAACCTTGAGATTGTTTGTTCTTGGACACTGTTTATACACAAGTGTTTCAAAGCAGCAAAGTGATAACAGTTGTAGCCTATGATTTTGTTTGTATTTTCATTTTATGTTCGGTTGAAAATGAAAGGTATCTTAATTTCATTTTTTCACACAGGTGGTTATGATTACTGGTGACAATTCTCTGACTGCTTGTCATGTTGCAAAAGAGTTGAAATTTACACACAAGAAGGCAACATTAGTTCTTCAGGTAACTACAAGATTATTCTACTAATGATGGATATAAATGTGCCTATATTGCCAGTGCCTGACTTGCTTTTTAACACAGATGGTCCCACAAGTATTTAGCAAACAAAGAGAATTGCTAGCCTCATTTGACCTCGTCTAACTCTCTCTTTCTTTCAATTTGATGGTATGGGATTATTAGTCCCACATATTTTCTTCTTTTTTTCACTACTATATACTTTTCCTCTTCCTTTTTATCTTTCATAATGGGTCTTTTTCACCTGTTTCCTTGTTTCAGAACTACAACCAAGACCAATGGGGATGGGAGAGTATTGACCAGACAATCAAGATGGAAGTCATACCCACCAATGAGATCAAAGATATGAAGAACGGTTTCTTTAGGACGTATGATTTTTGCATCACTGGAGAAGTGAGTAATTTGATTTGCTTGATAGAATTGTGGCAATTTTTGTATGCTTTGAGATGTACAACTTTAGTGGCTATGGAACTTTCATTTTACATTATATTCTCTTCCTGTAGGGCCTAACTTGGCTGAAAAGACAGCACCCCAAATTCTTCAAGGACATTCTTCCACACGTAAGAGTTTTTGCTCGCGTGGCCCCCAAACAAAAGGAATTTGTAATAACTGCATACAAAAGCTTGGGTTACACAACGCTCATGTGTGGTGATGGCACTAATGATGTCGGTGCACTGAAGCATGCACATTGTGGTACGTATAGCTGTGCATTTTGTGACTGTTGCTGGTCAAATAAGTAATAAAGTTGCATAAATGTTTTGTTGATGGCTTTCAGTTATGTTCCTTTATTTTTTTACTGGATCTTTTTATTATTTTTATTCCTTTTACCGCAGGTGTGGCTATCCTCTCCAATGCCCCAGATCGTCCACCACAGAGGAAGAAGCGCAGTGATGACCCCAACAATGGCATGACGCCAGGAATGTCCGAGAAGCTGGAAAGTGCAAGGAAATTGGCAAGGAAGGTCGAGAAGCAGAAAGCACAAACTCCACCAGCAAGCTCGAGACAGTCAAAAATGACACCTCAACAGGTACAGTGTTAGAAGAAGGGTCAGAGTGGAATGCCTTTGGTTGTTTATGCCAGTGTGATATTAGGAAACAATTTTTCAAGTGAAATTATAATAAAGGTTTGGAAGAGTAACTACTTACTTTTGAAGTATATTTCCCATTGTTTACCAAGATTGATATTCAACCAAGAGTTGATTATTCTTAGAATTTTCTACATCTTTTAGAAAAACAAAGTTGCCACAATTTCACCCTCACTCTTAATAATTAATTCAAATTAACAGGAACAAATAACGAAGGCACAAGCCCAGTTACAAAAGCTTCTTCAGGAGCTTGAGGAAGAGAATAATCCAGTAGTGAAGCTAGGTGATGCTTCAATTGCAGCACCTTTCACATCTAAGCTTTCATCTATACAGTGTGGTAAGTGCAAGGTTATTGTATATAATTTTTGTAACAGGTATTTATTCCTTTCTAAGTGGTTTTCTCTTTGCTTGTCTATTATGAGTATTATGACTATTATTATTATTGTTGTTGTTGTTATTGTTATAATTATTATTATTATGATGAGTATGGGGAAGATGATGATGATGTGCATAATATCAACAGTCACTTAGATATCCTGTTTGATAACAGAATTTTTATTTTCTTCTTGACAGTGTGCCACATTATCAAGCAAGGTAGATGTACCCTTGTGACAACTCTACAGATGTTCAAAATATTAGCGCTGAATGCCCTCATTTTGGCATATTCTCAGTCTGTTTTGTACCTGGATGGCATCAAGTTCTCTGATTACCAAGCAACACTGCAAGGTCTCCTCCTTGCAGCCTGCTTCTTATTTATTTCACGCTCAAAGGTAACTGCCATAGAAATATGTAATCAGTTTTGTAAATGAACAAACACTCTGTCCCATTTTTTTCTCTTTTTTTTTGTTCTTTTCAGAGAATTAAAACACTGTTATTATTATACCACAGAAAAACATAAACATTAGTCTGCATTTTAGTGACATTTTTTATACAACTGAAATATAGCCTTTTCCTTTTTGTCCACTACACATAATAAGATTTTTTTAGAAGTGAGGATGGAGAGAGTAAAAGATTACATATATGTTTATATTGTGAAGTCCAAATTAAACATTGCAAATAAACATTACACTAACTACAGTATGTTTTGTGAATATCAGAGGCATTTAAATATTTTATAAAACCTGGAAGTTTACACTACATACAGTGTATATATATTCACAGATTGTAACATTTTACCAGAACTTTCAGCAGTAGTGAAACTAGAATTTACTTTATCCTACCACTACCAACCCCAGGGCAAACCTTGTATAACCTAACTCCGCCACACCCTGTGCCCTTAGTTTAATCTGATTATATACTAATAATCCTTATTCTAATTTAATCTGAATATAACCAGGATTAGTTATAGTTATAGAGTTAAAGTATCCATTTTTGGTCCACACTGATCAAAGCAAAGCATAGCCTTTCACCAAACTTTACTAATTGTAAACATTAACCCCCTGGATCTGGTTGCAATGGTTACGTAAGTGGCCAGCATTCCGGGCGTGCGGCCCGTAGGCCGGGTGAGCACGAACACCCATGAGCGGTGACAAGACTGTGCCTCCCCTTTGAGAAGTTATTTTGTGAAAACTTTTTTAGCTTTATCGCCATTTTCCAGTGTCCATATTTGTCTTTTGATTTGTTTTATCTAGATGGTCATTATTTTCCTTGCAGACCATCTCTCTATGTAGTAAATAGCTCAGTGCAAGAAAAAAATATATGGAACATTTAATTATTTATGTTACATGTCTCATTTTTTTGTAATTTTCTATTTTATATAATACAACCTGCGCCGCCGGTCACAGCGGCCAGGAATACGGTGCGCAGCATGGAAATGGCGTCCTCCCAGGAGCTGGCACTCTTCCAGTCACTGCTTACATATGTTACATTCCACATTCGTTTATCTATGGGAATAATGCTAGAGACCCCTTCTAAGCGCCAAATGAGTCAAATCACACTCCAAGAGCTTTGTGCACTCGTGGCAAGTCTTTACTGTCATCCTGGCCTTCCCTCTTCACATCATCCATATAGCTGCCCAAGTTTTTCCTTGACATGATCGCAACGTCATCTGGATCCAGGGGGTTAAAATAACATGTCAGTACTTACCCCTTCTAAAAAGTACTATAAACATGATTTATAGACTTTCCAAGAAAAATTACTTTTTATTAACAACTGTATGTGTTAACAATAGCATATACAAAACTTTTTGAAAAGAAAAGTGACTAAAAGACCCTGCACTATATTTCAGCCACTAAAAGTCCTCAGTAAAGAGAGGCCGCTACCAAACATTTTTAACGTGTATACAATCATGACGGTGCTGCTACAATTCGCAGTCCACTTCACATGTCTCTGGTTCTTGGTTAACCAGGCCAATGAATGGTCTCCACCAAAGTGAGTCTAACTATTGAATTTATTCAAATGTTGAGAAAATATATATAAATAAACAAAGGAGATACAACATTGGGTATTTCTATTTCTATTTTTAAAGTTGTAAATAGAATAAAAGAATCTGTTGGTATTCATATGGCACATGTATTTTATTAACATGCCTGATTGTTTTTCATTTTTCAGGGAGAAGTTTGTTGACTTAGAAAAGGAATTTGAACCAAGTCTTTTGAATAGCACAGTGTATGTCATCTCCATGACACTACAAATATCAACATTTGCTATCAACTACAGGGTAAGATCAATTGGGTATAATTGTTTACTACTTTGCTTGTGTAGTTACATGTGCATTTGATTTGTGCAGAATGGAATTGAATTGACCTTCCTTTTTTTTCTCCACTGAAGTAAACTTATGGAAGATGACTTTAGCTATTCTTTTAAGATTGTTCATTTAACACATTGAGTGATATGTGTTTCATTTATTTTATTTGATACCAAGCTCTTCATTTATGAATTGTCAGTCATATTTCTTTTTTTTCAGGGCCATCCTTTTATGGAATCTCTGCTAGAAAATAAGGCTCTGTTGTACAGCCTGCTAGGTTCTGGCAGTGTGGTTTTAGCTCTGGCCGTGGGCATCGTTCCAGAATTTGCTCAACAATTTGAAATTGTTGATTTCCCTCCTGAGGTAAGGACTGCAAATAAAGGGTTCCAACCAAAAATAAAAGCCATTATATACAACAAGTCTAATAGATAAAAGTGAAGATAGATATATACATACATAGACACATATATACATACATACTATAAACACATACATACATACGTACCTGCATATATAAATACACACACATGCACGCACCCCCCCCCCCCATATATATATATATATATATATACACACACACACATGCAAGTATATGCATATGCATGCACAGGTACAAACGATTGCACGCACAACAAGTGATTACATATACATACAGTAAAAAGTTATTTTAGACAGACTTAAGAACAGTTTAGTTTTTTACTGTGTTCTCCTCACATTATAATTAAGTGAATTGTAGTTCCCAGCCATAGCAGAATAAGTACTATTTACAGTTACAATTCAAGCCCACAAATCAGTTGTAGAAGGGTGAAAAATTTGGATATCTAGCTACCCAGGATCATTACTTTGGCAAGTCTCCATGCCCAGTTGCTTATAGTATGGGTAGTGGAAATTTTAATTGCATTAGTCACACATTTTGTTTGAATCCCCATAGTTGTAACCGCATCACAGAATGCTTTAAAAGCTTCTGAACTATGAGGGAGCAGACAGGAGGATAATCTTTGCACCCACTATGTTCGCAGTCATAACAACAACATGTATAATTTGCTTCAAAGATCAGAGTAAAGTGTTGATTATGCTGTTAGTTCAGTGCCTCTGCATAATATAAGTGTGGTAGCATGTTCCACATGCACACAATTGGTGCACTGGTTTTCATGCTATTTATGTACCAGTTTACCATCCAACCACCATGGTGTAAAGTACACATGGGAGAAGAGCTATAAGTTGTAAACTAAGACAATGATTGCGTGATATATGCTTATCTCACTTCCCCTGCGAGAATGCCATTTTTAATATGATCTGACATGCCACTTGCAGGCATTGAGTGTATATTCCACTCCATTTCCAAGGTCACTACTCAGCATTGATTGTGTGCAAACTGCCCTGACTACTCTTACAAGAGCCTCACTAGTGGCTCATGCTTAGGCCATTCTAGCATGTGTTTTGGGTACAAAAATCAAGATTAGCAGTTCATACACAAACAACACCAACTGTTATATTTAGTAGTGGAGAGGATTGTACAGTATATACATACCTAGAAAGTATTTGAAACTGTACACATGCATATTTTATGTAATTTGTGCAGATTACACAACACTAGAGGATTTGGGAACACTCAAAAGGCATGGGTCGAAACCAATTGCCAAATGATGCTTTTATTAAATCTTTTATTTTAAACTTTCATTTATAAAAGTATCAATATTTTTGCTTTAATGCACATGAACATATTGATGCTTGTTATTGAAAATGAAAGTTAGAATTATAACATTTAATACATGCATTTTTGGGTGGTTGATCTGAGAACACCTTTGGACATACTTACCCTCATATATGCACTTCCTGGAAATTCTTAAATATTTTGTATTCTACAGGGAAATCAATTCAAATATAAAACACAAATGGGCATCATAATCTTACTTTCTGGTATGATATAATTTTCGACTTTAACAATATATCTTTTCTTTCTACAGTACCGTATTATTCTGGTGAAGGTGCTTGTGGCCGATTTTACACTGTCACTTATTGCTGACAGGGTATGCCTCTTCCTGTTTGGAGAAGGAAGATTACCATCAGAGTTAAGGAAGATAGCATAGAAGAAATAGTCATCTTTAGGATGTATTTAAAGGAGAATTTGATAATGAAATATATATATATATATACATATTCAGATTATACAGTTGGTTGGTTCTTGGAATCATGATCCATTTGTAATTCCTTGGATATTTTTGAAATTCAATGAATTTCTATATGTTAGGAGTTCAATGTTAATGCATTTAGATGGCTGATGTCACATTATGGTTTATGTTATTCTCTGAAGCCACTTTTGTAATGGGATGTAATTTAGTCTTCAGTAGGTGGTTGTGGTCGCAAAATTTATATTGTATTGTATGTTTGAACACTTAATTATCTTCTATAAAACTGCAGTGATTTTTGTGCAGTGACAATGTTAATAGTTCTGAATATTCAGATTTTTCTTGGCCTTTCATATTAGCTGCATTGCTAAAAATCAGTTCAGTATGACCCTGCTCATAGATATGTATTTGTGCCCTGTACCTTGTCTATCGATTCAATTGCAGTTTTATTATGATTTATTTTTAATTGGTAATTGCTCAATCTTGTCATACTTTTTATATTGAAGAATGTCATTGATGGCAAAGGGAGTAAAGACGTAGATAAAACAAAGAGATCTTCAGACATTACTGGGTTTAATTAACCTCCAGATAAGTCCACTAGTATACCATTTTCCTAGCCTTCATATGCAGGTAGATTGTCTTTAGGCGACTTCTTTTTGACTCAGAAAAGGGATTTACACTTGATGTGATACTTTTGTATAGTATGTCAACCACAATATCTGAATATTAATTTGAACTATAATGTTGTAATCAATAAATCAGAGAAAATATGTATCCATTTTCCCATTATTTTTCCTGTTTTTATTGCCCCCATTAGATTTTTTAAAGGGAAAGAAATCTTTAGGTTTGTTTTGTGAAATGGTGATTTTGGGTGCAGAAATTGGAAAAAAATGAATGTAAAGGAGTATATGCCATAAAGTTGCCCAGGCTCATTTATTCAAGTGCCAGATATTTTAAACTTTTTTCCTGATTGAAAGAATCATGGTCTAAACCTTGCAAAGAAAGAGGAGCATAAATGTTAACAGAAAGTTATGCTGATTTTATTATCCACACCCTCCTTTATTGCTTATTTTATTTTTTGTTTACTCAATTCATTTGTCTAAGCTAACCCCCCCTCAGTTCCTTGCTCGTTTTGTTGTTGAGGGCTTAGATGATGGAGAATGAGACCCTATGTAGAGGATCACCCGTACATTGGACCCCAGCCCTTGCCTTAACTAATTTTGCATGGTCTTTATTTCTCCCACTTTCCTTTTCCGTCTCTTCTTCATCCCCTTCTTCTGTCCACTTCTTAAGTTGTGAGAGCCATGCTGAAAGGATGAAAGGCTGGATTTGTGTCAGTCCTGAATGGCTCCATGAGCCATAGGCACAGTCTTCCCTTGGTTAATCGCCTAACCCTTACTCCATATGGGGACCTTGCCTTTTCCCCCACATATTTCAGGCTTACCATGGCCAATAATGAAGATTTTTTCCCTTATTATGAGCATTTAGGCTTGCCCTTTCATCAACTAGCCTTTCTAAATTTTATTTTACTGGTTTCCCGACCACGGCTCTGACCACTGATACTAATCTTTCCTCAGTGTTTGCTGTCAATTTTATCCATTCCGAACCACCCACCCAGGTCATTACTAAACCTTCTGAATAAACCCCTTCCCCTCTCCCAACCCCCCCCACTCCATCTCCTGCACAGTCTTCATTGTCTATCCTCCCCCTTATTACTACATTTTATCCTTGTCCTTCTTCCCACAGTACTACCTCACTGCACACCACCCCATCTTCCTCCTGCTCTAGTCCTTCTGCTTCCACCTCTACAAACCTTTTGAGTACTATTTTTGGCCCAGCCAAGGGGGATCGATTCTTTGTGATTCCCGTACACCCCTAACTCTGACAATACCATTCTCTTCTCGCCTGCGTCGTCACTATGATGCAGTGACGATACAGTGCCACACTATTCATCCCAGAGCTTAAGTCCTACATCAATATTGCCAAGATGAACTAACGTAGACATGACCTCCTACATGAATTTTAAATTAGTGGAGTGACCTGCCATGTCCGACCATATCGACCCTTCCCGTCATTGTCAGAAATGTTGGCCAACCAGCCAAACTGTTGCTCCACAGCTCGCTGCCCCATGTACCCAACCAGGTCGTGACAGTTGAAATTGATCTGCACAGTCAAGCAGTTGCAGTAGCTCCCATAATATATTTTTATTGGAGATGCCCTGCCTACAAGCTCGAATCTGAATTAGCAGTTCGCAAATTCAGACAAGGCCTCACTCTACGTGAGGCCAGACAGGAAGCACGACGA
>NW_020869822.1:501107-503292 GCF_003789085.1 Penaeus vannamei | reverse complement strand
ATATATAATTTATGTTAGCTTGGTGAAGCAACTCGTTGACATTCGTGATACTCTACAATCCTTCCTCTTCCCACACTACCAAGTGACCTCCCTTCAACCCCCACCCCACCTCTTAGACCCCCCACCCTAGAGCAACACAGAACGCAAACAATGACGACAGCATTGTACACCGCACAGCCGAAAGTGTTCGTCACGGTGTCTGGTGCAAGGTCGTCGTGAGGATATGAGCATCTCTGTCTATGAAAGGATTCTGCAGATTTTGTGGGGGGTTAAGATCACGAAAAAGGGAGATCCAGGGGTTGTTTTGTTGTTTTTAATGCGTTGAGAAAGTTTTTGTAGGTAAGTTTTTGGTTTATTTTTTTATGGCTATTCGATGATGTAAGTGTATTGTGGTTATTTGTTCAAATGTTATTATACTATTATTATTAATTTTTTGTTTAGAACTACTACTAATCACTACTAACACTGCCACTACTACTGCTTAAATGATAATTATAAGAAGAGGAATTGTTTGTCATCATATAAGTATCGTTATTATCTCATTATCATCCATTATCATAATTAAAGTCGTCTATCTTACTATCATCAGTAATATCATCATCATATAATTAGTCTTCTTGTTCAACGGAGAAGTTTACGTTGTTAATATGTATTTTGTTTACTTAGCTCTAAAATAACATGATGCATAACTTAGTAACGTTCTTCAACAACAAATACAATGTGAATATATATTTTATGTTCTCGTGGGTGGAATTCAGGCTTAATTTGAAATTATTCTTTACAATATGAATTTAATTCGTGAAACATGTCTTACAATACTGTTTTTATAGGGCTTCGAAATCATTTCTATGGTCTATGATATAATATCTCAAAATGTTTAATATCTATTTATATCACTATCAAAAGCAATGCATTGCAGAAGGATCAAATGAATGATGATTATAAAGGGGATACGTGTATTTACAATATATAACTCTCACTTAGGTTTAATCAAGCCGCCAACATCCGGCCGCCTCTTGTATATGTGATTTCGTGACGAATATGTCCTTGGCCTTGTCTATAGCATTTTTTCCTTGTGTTCGAGATTGAGTCCTTGGAAACACGCCTTTAACTGTACGTGCTTCGTTTCATTTACTTCCATCCGGGCTTTTTGATGGCGTTTCCAGATCCCGTTTGTTTAAACTGCTGTCGAAGGCTTCGGTCTGGTGAGTGAATGTCATCATCGTGCAGCGCTTTGTGGATGAAAAGATTACAAAGGCGTGCACTTATTTTCATCGGTATTGAGTCGAGGCGGCGCAGGAGCTCTACGGCTGGGGTTCTGAGGGCACGAGACGCCTCCTGCTGGGGAGGACGAGGGTGAGGTAGCCGGCAAGAGGAAAAATCCTTCGGGAGCTGAAGGACCTGTCGCTTGCTCCATTAATCTACATCGGGAGCCTCGGCGGCGGCGATGGCTGCCTCGTTGTAGGCTTTGAGGAAGGCTGCCTTGGCCGCCGCGACCTCCGGGGTGTCCCTGACGGGCTGGGGCGTCGGCAGGGGCTCGTGGACTGGGGCGGCAGCTCCGCCCGCGGGGACCTGCGGGAGGTTCGTTCCCGTGACGCGGAAGCCGAGCTCGTCCGCGACGTAGTGCTGCGTCTGCGTGCGGCCGTCCTCGTCCACGTACGAGTAGGAGCCCCGCACCGAGCCGTCGGCGCCGCGGGTCTCCGAGCGGGCCAGGTCTCCGCCCGCGAAGCCGAAGGTGTACTGGCCGTACTGGTCCAGCGATTGGTACTGGGACTCGATGGGCTGGTACTGGGGCTGGGCCGGTTGGTACTGGGCTGGGCGGTTGGTACTGGGCTGCCTGCTGGTACTGGCTGACTTGAGAACTCTCTTGGTATTGAACTGGCTGGTACTGAGGCTCAGCAGTTTGATACTGAGACTGAACCGGTTGGTACACAGCCGCAGCGGGTTGGTATTGGGCCGCCAGGTACTGAGAATCGGTGCCTGGTACTGAACCGGCTGGAACAAAGTCTTCGCCGATTCGACCGGAGCTTCGGTTGGCTGGTACACCGGCGGAGAAGTAGCGCCCGACTGGTAGTAAGAGGAGAGAGGGTAGGCTCGGGGTCGACGCTGGGCACCGGCTGGTACGCTTGGTATCCTGGGTATTGAGGGTACGCGTAGTGCTCTCGGTAGATCGGACTCTGGGCAA
>NW_020869822.1:463607-478607 GCF_003789085.1 Penaeus vannamei | reverse complement strand
TCCTGAATTCCACCAATAAATCTGAAAGTCAGATCTGAGAGGATTTCGAAACTGCTGTCTCTTCCTCCAACAAGATTCTTTTGTGTGTGGTGTTTTGTCATACCCCTTCCTAACGGACTTCTAAGCAACCTATATATGAAAGGATTATTGTCCAGAGCAAGGATCTTACAAATACCAGGTAAGCAAAGAAGATATATAACATTGGTGAATCTTCATCAATGTCATATTTTCCAGGACCTTAGAATTAGTATTCGTTCGGAACAATAAACTTTCAGCGAAGATTTAAAACCACGAAGTTTACATTTTCCATGCGACCCTATTTAAGCAATATCGCATATCCTTTATGTCATGACCTAAATAATTCATGAAGAATACCTTAATGGTAAATTAACATCCATAACTGTGCTTCTATAACAAATGTAATATGTCCGTATCAGGAAACCTGCAATGTATATCAAACTCTAAAGAAATTCGATCATCTCTTATCTCCGCGAAATTCGCTACACGATTCATAAAGGTCACCTGTGTTTCATCTTGGCAGTGCTTAGAGTCAATGTTCCTCCTTAATATCCAGAAACTTGCCAGTCTATGACATGAAATACAGCGAAAGGGAGGAAGTTATATATAAAAAAAAAATCGTTTCTCTCATGCGGTGATAATGGAATTAAGTATGATTAATTTCGGTTTTCTGGTCTGGAAGCAGTATAGGTTGTCTCGAACTGGTGTTTCCTTTCGCAGTTCTGATGTTTCATGTGCTTGCAAACTTGGTCTTTCTGACGTCGAGTTATGTTCTCTAACGACGTTCTAAGTTATTATATAAATATTAATATATATATATATATATAATATATATATGCAGTTAGTATAATGTATGGAAATGCAAACACATACCCTACATACTCTCTTTCATATTCATTTCCCTTGTCGATGTAAGCTCTTTGCACAAAATGCACAAGAATCTTTCCCAAAAGTATAAAAAGCCTTATTCATTAGAAAACGAAACCCAGACAATTAAACACATCAAGAATAAAACCTGTCATTCAGCAATCCATTTATTAAAAATAGGAAGTGAAATTATACAACTTATATTTTCAGCATACTGGATTGAGACAAATAGCACATACAGTATTTACAAGACATGCGTCTGGGGAATTCCGGGTCATATATTCCTTGCATATTTTGCATATAGCATTTTACATATTGTAAATAAATATTCATGGGGAATTTACTTTTAATGGGTAACTCAATTGTAAAATATCCTCTTTTGCCTTATCAATAAATAAACAATAAAAATGAAACCTAATGTGTTTCAAGTATTCTGAATAATTATTACAATCAGTATTCTTAATTATCTATAATCATAAGCAGTATTGATTATTAATGTTTACAAGCATTATTCTGAAATATTAATAATTACAAGCAGTATTAATTATTAATAGTTGCAAGCAGTATTCTTAATTATTAATAATTACAAGCAGTGTTAATCATAAATAATTACAGGCAGTATTTGATTACTAATGATTTCAAGCGTATTAACTATCAATAATAATACAAACAGTATTAATTATTAATAATTACAAACAGTATTAGCAGTATTAATCATTATTAATTATAAGCAGTATTCTTATTTATTAATAATTTCAAACAGTATTAATTATTAATAATTACAAACATTATTATTCATTAATAATTACAAGATAATTACAAGCAATATTAATTATTGATAATTACAACCAGTATTAATCATTCATAATTACTTGCAATATGCTTAATCGTTCTATAGCTTTCGCTATCATTTTTCATAGCTCTTCCCATTTGTTCGGTATCCACAGTTGTAGGCAAAACCGGATGTCCGGATGTGGAGCGAAGAGCCCCGCCCATCCCATCGTCATCAACGGATGGTCTGGACTCCCACAGGTATATAAGGGACGGCTGCCGCTTTTCCCGACAGACAGCTCCTCGACGGTGGGTCAACATGAATGCTCTGGTAAGCTCACGACAAGGAATTTTCTTGTGTATATCTCAGGGATATCTCCACCTCGACAAAATTTAATTTCAAAAATATGTTTCTGATAAATGGATTTTACATTTCAGACTGTGATTTCCGTGGCGGCCCTCGTGGCTAGCGCAGCGCTTCCTTGCTTGCATACAACGGCGTATATGGAGGCCATCACGGCCTTCTTGGCGCCTATCCTTATGCAGGATATTCTGGTCTGCACCCTTACTCATACGCAGGTGTCCTTCCTGCAGCTGCTCCTCTCTCCCTTAAAACACCTGTAGTTAAGACAGTAGCTCCTGCACCTGTATCTTACAACGTGGCTCCTAAACCTGTGTCCTACAACGTAGCTCCCTTCGCACCTGTAGCACCTATCCAGTCTCAGTACCACGCTCAGGATGAACTCGGTCAGTACTCCTTCGGTTACGCCGGCGGTCCTTCTTCACGCGCTGCGCGACGCCTTCGGTGTTGTCCGTGGTTCATACAACTACGTGGACTCTGAGGGAAAGGTTCAGACTCAGCACTACGTCGCCGACGCCCTTGGATTCCGTGTGTCCGGCACCAACCTGCCAGTGGCTCCCGACGCCCCCTGTAACTGCCCTCTAGCCGCCCTTCCCGGTCCCCTTCCCGAACCCGTCCAGGACACCCCAGAGGTAGCAGCCGCTAAGGCCGCCCACCAACAGGCTATGACGAAGCCGCAGCCGCCGCCGCTGCCGCCCCAGACACCCGCAAGAAGCGCTCCGTGCTTGCGGCTCCGCCCACGGTGTCTACTCTCCCTCCGTTTCTCATACGGATTCTCCACTCCCTCCACTACGCCCACCCAACAACCTATGCTTCTCCTCTTCACTACACTGCCACCCATCCCGCCTTCACCACCTACAACGCCGCCCACGTCCCCACCACCTACGCCGCGGCCGCTGGACCCGCCCTCCGTGACGCCGAGCTCCTCCGTGTGGTCCACAACCCCGGTCACGCCACCTCCTACCGCGTGCTCAACTGAGTGCCACGAGCTCCTTCACTCACAGTCGCTTGTGTGGACCTGGTGTGTAGAGCACTCGCCTCGGTCTCACCTTTGACCAGCACACATGTCGCCAGGAATTCCTTGGCGATGCATGATGCCTGTCAAAGGTTTCTTCAGGTCGAGTGTTGACACTTCCCATGTTGGCCCACACAATGTATAAAGCTTATCATGTAAATCACAATGTAAAATACATTTCTGATAAATAAACAAATATCTAAATTATATATGTTTCACCCTTCTCAACTGACGTTAATTCCCAGGTCTGCTGTTGGAAACAGAACATTTCAATGATATATACATCTTTTATAAAGATTAAGATATATATTTCTTGATGAAAAGGTAAAAGAAGAAAAGGTTTGGGTAGACCGAGAACCTAGTGTTCCCGCATACCATATATGAAGAAAAAACAATCAATTGCTGCTGAATATTTTCTTTCGTTAAAACTTGAATTCGTAAAGACTTTTTTTTATGAAAATGTACATCAGTAAAGTCAAGCGTTTTCACTTTCCATGCTAACCTTCATAAACAATGAAAATGTTATTGTTGAAAGTAAAAGTCATTTCTAAGAAATCAAATATATATGTGGTAAATTAACCCCAGTAACAAAGAAATGTCATATCAAATGAATATAAAAAATAGAAATCTATATGAAATTATATCCTGCTATTCATCTCATCATCATCTTATGTTCATCTCATTTCTGCTCCATCAGCTACGCATTGCTAATTGCCAACGCTTGTGTTAGCGTTGGCATAACCAGTAATTCGTCAGTTAAATGTCTCGTTTTACAAGAATCGATTCCATTTTAGACGAGAAACACTATTAGTGACGTTTCTGGGCAAACTGTCCCATTCAGATTATATAACCAGAGAAGACTTTGTTGCATATCCGTATGGATCCGTCAGCAACGTGCACTGTCTTCCTTTCTGCTGATGTCCAATCAAGCTGCTGCCTAATTTTTACTTGTACAGTGGCTTTCCTCCTGCCGACAGTCTCGCCGCTTCCCACATCCTCCGCCTTCACCCTTATGCCGGCCATCCTTCGCACATACCGCCTGATCCTCCGACCTGACCTGGTCTCCCTTCGCTTCTGGTCTCGTGTCCTCACCTGCCTGTCTTCGACATGTTGCCTCTTTCTCTTTTTCATACTTCTTGCTCTTCCCTCTCCCTTCAAACCTGAAGATGGATTCAGGAGGATTCCGAAACTCTTGCTTCATTTATTTTAATAAATCTAGTGTGTGCATTGTTATTCCTTCTACCGCACACACATATATACAGATGTGTGTGTGTGTGTTTACTCGAGTAAGTTTCTTTTCCAATGTAAATATTTCATATCAAGTATTCAAACATGAATTGTCTGTTTATGGCAGTCTGATGACACACAAAAAGTTATTTCTTAGGATTCTACGACTAAAACTACTTCAGTAATATATTCATATGAATGTGTTTGAGTGTAACCATTATATTCCCCTAAAAATTTAAATTTCTAGAAATTAATTGATTAAAGTGGTTACTAAGGTACTCGAACACTAATATTTGACTGGACTGAAAAAGTCTTTGCATATTTTGTAGGGCATTTGAAAATACGCTTTGGTACTTTTTTTTTTTTTTTTTTTTTTTTTTAGAATATCATCACATAACCGATTTTGGTATCGACGGTTTCCATTCGTTCTCTACTATCCAAATATATCGAAATTATGCTGCGCCCCCCCCCCCATTACCGATAATATTGGTCTCGATAATAAGGGAGGGCATGAAAGGTAACGGGAAATTGCGGAGTAAAACATAAGTAGAATACAGTGGACACGTAACTATAGTAATAATATACGATGAATAAGTCACTCCAATGTATAATGCGACCCCCTCCCTCTAGGGGGCTGTCGCCCACCAACCTCTGCCCTGGAGGACAAAGAATCCATCATGTATGAGAGAATCAGTGTCCCAGCTGCGAGCCCACAGCTCAGCGGCATCCATCAATCAGGTTTGTGCCTTATAATTGCTAGGTACACACTGCCGTGTTTCGCCCGCATATAGATCGCACGCTCTATCCTGAGGTGAATTCCTGGAGGATTTTTGTGTTTCTCGGCTTTGATTAGGGCGACAGGACGCATTCAGCAACATAATGAGGTATTATCATCACTAATGTTATTGTTAGTTTACCCCACAATTTTCTGGTACATTTTATGCTCTCCCCTGCTATCGGGTCCAAGAAAGGGGGTTTCAGGGGGTTGCGCGACATAATTCCTCCGTTTATGTGAAGTAGACGGTGGCAGGAATCCATCGATACCAAAATCGCGGCGATCGGATATGCGAAGGTATTGTGAAAAAAATTACATGCACTTTTTCATATGACGGAGGGAGGGAACTTGTGCCACAAAGGTTTGGAACCTCAGATAGGTAAATAGGTAGAGAGAGAGTCAAAGAGAGAAGGGGAAAGAGAAGAAACTTGAATAGGTAGATAGGGGTGAGAGAAAGAAATAAACACACACAAACAGATAGATGAATGGGTAGGCAGAGTCAGAGAGAGAGAAAGAAACAAACACACAGATATGTAAATAGGTAAACTGAGTCAAAGAGAGAGGGGGTGAGAGAGAGAGAAACAAACACACACAATCTTATAGGTGAATAGGTAGACAGAGTCAGAGAGAGAAACAAACACAAACAAACAGATAGGTGAATTGGTAGACAGAGTCAGAGGGAGAAGAGGTGAGAGAGAGAAACACAAACACATACTAACAAATCGAGTCAGAAAGGGGGGGGGGCTGAGAGAGAGAAACACAAAGGGATAGGTGAAGAGGTAGACTAGAGAGAGGGGAGTGAAAGAAAGAGAATCACACACAGACAGATAGGTTAATAAGTAAATAGTCTGAGAGAGACAGGGGATGAGAGAGAGGAGAGATGGAGTCAGAGAGTGAGAAAGCGAGAGGGAGAGGGAGAGAGACTGTATGAAGCAGAGAGGGAGCGGAGTGAGCGAGTGTGTGAAAGACAGAGAAAAAAAATAAGAGAGATGACGCGAGAATGAATAAATGAAAACAAGAAAGAAAGAGTGATAAAATGAAATGAGAGATAGAGAGTGAGAGAGGGAGGGGAGAAAAAGAGAGAGGGGGGAGAGATAGAGGTAGTGGGGCAGACATAGGGTGTGTGAGAGATGGAGGGAGGAGAGAGAGGGGGTAGATTGAAAGAAAGTCAGTGAGATAATGAGAGAGTTATGTAAATGCACCAGTATCTATTTTTTCGATACGGCTTGAGAAAAACACCATAGCGATGCCAGTAAAACGAAACCGTTATTGAGAAGCTAAGGCGATACCGATACCAATATAAATGTATCGATCGATACATATCGCTGTTGCATGTATTCCGTTACTGCCCATCTCTAATTACTAACATTATCTTGCCTTTTTGAAAGAGAAAAATGAATAGTTTTCTCTATATATAAGTATATATTACATTACATATATACATACATATGTAGAGATACACACGCATGTGTATACATTTTTATATGTATACATTTTAAATGTTTTCGGGACATTACCAGTTCTGATCTCAGAGGTCATAGCACATATTATTCATGACTTGTGTCATAGTTCTCAGTCTCATTCTCAGGATTGTTCATTCCATGTTTTCTATATTTTCACCCATAGACATATCCGGATGTGGAAGGTAGAACCACGCCCATCCCATCGCCATCAGCTGATGGTCTGGACGTCCGCAGGTATATAAGGGACGGCTGCCGCTTTTCCCGACAGACAGCTCCTCGACGGTGGGTCAACATGAATGCTCTGGTAAGCTCTACGACTCGGAAATTTCTTGTGAATATCTCAATAACTTTTCACTCCAACAGTACATAATTTCAAAAATATGATTCTGATAGATGGATTCTACTTTTCAGACTGTGATTTCCGTGGCGGCCTTCGTGGCTAGCAGTAGCGCCTCCTTGCTTGCATACAACGGCGTATATGGAGGCCATCACGGCCTTCTTGGCGCCTATCCTTATGCAGGTTATTCTGGTCTGCACCCTTACTCATACGCAGGTGTCCTTCCTGCAGCTGCTCCTATCACCCTCAAAACACCTGTAGTTAAGACCGTCGCTCCTACACCTGTATCTTACAACGTCGCTGCCGCTCCTCTTGCTTACAACGTAGCTCCCTTCGCACCTGTAGCACCTATCCAGTCTCAGTACCACGCTCAAGACGAGATCGGTCAGTACTCCTTCGGTTACGCCGGTGGTCCTTCTACACGCGCTGAGACTCGCGACGCCTTCGGTGTTGTCCGTGGTTCATACAACTACGTGGACTCTGAGGGAAAGGTTCAGACTCAGCACTACGTGGCCGACGCCCTTGGATTCCGTGTGTCCGGCACCAACCTGCCAGTGGCTCCCGACGCCCTGTAACTGCCCCTCTGGCCGCCCTTCCCGGTCCCCTTCCCGAACCCGTCCAGGACACCCCAGAGGTAGCCGCCGCTAAGGCCGCCCACCAACAGGCCTATGACGAAGCCGCAGCCGCTGCCGCTGCCGCCCCAGACACCCGCAAGAAGCGCTCCGTCCTTGCGGCTCCCGGCCTCGGCGTCTACTCTCCTCTTCGTTTCTCCTACGGATTCTCCACTCCCTCCCACTACGCCCACCCAACAGCCTATGCTTCTCCCCTTCACTACACTGCCGCCCATCCCACCTTCACCACCTACAACGCCGCCCACGTCCCCACCACCTACGCCGCCGCCGCGGACCCGCCCTCCGTGACGCCGAGCTCTTCCGTGTGGTCCACAACCCCGGTCACGCCACCTCCTACCGCGTGCTCAACTGAGTGCCACGAGCTCCTTCACTCACAGTCGCTTGTGTGGACCTGGTGTGTAGAGCACTCGCCCGAACATTCATTTGACTTTTATGTCCGTAAAGCGAAACCCTTTACGATGTGTATCATGGGTGTAGTGTTGACACCTGCCATGTCATACTATATACATTCAAAGCGCAGTCATGTCAATGATATTAAGAAATATAGCATCATTATAATTATGCTATTATGGAATCTTGTAAATACATAGTGAGAAAGTAACAAGTAATTAATTTGCCTGAAATATTAGCATTCGCAACCATGATTGCTTTTACTTACAAATCACAAATGTTTCTAGAATGTGTGCCTTTACGTGTGCATTCGTATATGATAAAACACTATAGAAGAAAATAATCACAAAAAAATTATCTATCTCGTCTGCCTAAATCCCAGAGTGATTCCTTTTTATCGAAATGTACTTGTACTTCTGTTTTTATCTCTACTCTTTCTCGCTTTTCAATCACTCATTTTCCTTTAACCTTTTCTTACACACTCTCCCTTTAGGGTGCCGTCGCAACGAAAATTTTCATAAATACTCGATTTTTTTTATTATTATTATTTCCTGTAATCTATTGGGCTTTGGCAATCTCGTGACGTAATATTTTTGCTAAATATGTAAAAGTAAAGGAGTTATGACTAAATCTCCGACCCCCCCCGACCCCCGCTCCGATGTTTACATTGTCACGTCCGTGAAAATTTACTCGACAATTTTTTTTTTCGTATTTTTTCGGTTTACATTGGAATTCTCTGGTAGCTAGCTGGGAACTCTGTTTACCCATCAGTTGATTACCAAGACTGGGGCTCTGGGACAAAAAAAAAATCCACCAGAAAATCAGAAAGAAAGGTTTCCAGCTCCAAGCTCCATGACACCATACCGCAGACGTACAGCCTCATCACACAGTAAGGGTACACTATTAATTGTAGATGTTAGTTTAGTATATAATAAACGTAATGTGATAGGAAATACTTCTAAATCGCAACTGCAGCAGTTGTTTATACATTTAAATACCTCACGTCGTCAGGTTAGGCCTTATAAACCATGTGGTCCAACGGGAATTTCTACAATAATTTGCAGCTATTGCCACTAGTACTTTGCAAAAGGGGGGGACAACCACAGCTACACTTCAGAATACTATGTGAACGCATAGAATGCAGCACGATTGCTGCCTCTAAAAAAAAAAAAAAAAAAAGGGGAAATCCAAAATTCAGCATTGTCAGCAATTTTTTATTCATCCATAAATAATTGGGCGATTCTAATGGGGTTTGGATCATTTAAAGCTGAATATATTTGCGATGATTTTCTTAGACAAAATTTTCTTTTTAGGTAATAGTATATATCATAATGTTCATACTAGACTTTTAGAAAAAAAAAAATAATTCCCACTAAACTAAAACGAAATTTAAAAGTCCGGTCCTTGCAACTTATAGGTATTGCTATAGACTATAGGTGGTATTTTTTCAAGATTGTTCAATGGATAAGTGCGTTTATAAAGAGGCTGTGATTGTTCAAAAACTTTTTCGTTAATAACTTAATTATTTATTAGCCAAATGATACGAATCTTGGTGGTGTTTATCACTTTATATATATGTGTAACATATTAAAAAATCACGAATATCCGATCATAACTGACGAACTTTGCCCTCGAGCGCGACGGCCCCCTTTAGCGCTCTTTATCTCTCTCGCCCCACCACCCCATCCCCCATCACGCACACACACACACACAGTGCATGCAGATGCTAACAATGGAAAACCGCGGATGACGATAGCTGATCCACCTTTAGTATATACATATATGTGTGTGTGTGTGTGTGTGTAGATCTATATGTAGATCAATACACATATATATAATATATATGTTCATATATATACATATATATGTATATATACATATAAACATATACATGTGTGTATATATACACATTGCTATTAGTTCAATAATCCTTGTTGGAATTCCTCTCATTCTCAGGATCTCCCAGAGTGACTCCCGATACACCGTATCGAACACCTTGAGGTCAATGTAGGCTACGAGCAGCCAGCCCAACTCACGACGGCGCTCAAAAATGACTCGAAGCGCAAGGATACGGTCTATTTGGACTTATCAGGAGTGAATCCAGAATGTTCCGGCCTCTGATGCGTCTCTGAAGGATGTGGGCAAGAACCTTGACTGATATACTGAGCAGTGTGATGCCTCAGTGGTTGCTGCAGTTCCATCGGCCCCCCTTCCCCTTCCAGAGATGGATGACCACACCCACAGCAGCCAGGCAGTATGCAATCCCCATGCCATAGGTTCACCACCAGCCTTTAACAGTTCAGCTGGAATGCCGCAAATACCCGCTGCTTTGCCACTCTTCAGCTTGGATATTGGCTCCTTAACTTCAGTTAGGGAGTGGATCCTCACTGATGGGTGGGTCCGGCAACGGAATCACGGCACTACCCGCATCCAAGTTAACTATTGGTGGGTCAACCTGGTACAACTGCTCAAAATACTCAGCCCAACACTCCCGCACTGCAACAGGATCTGAGATGATCTGGCCAGTTACTAAGCAAACCGCTATCACCTGTGAAGAGGGCTTGGAGTTCAGCTATTGCAGGTCGAAGGTCATTTACTAAGAAATGGCCTTCGACCTCCTCGGCAAGACTCCTAATAAACTGTTCCTTGTCCCTTCTTAACAGAGACCGAGTTCTACGCACCTGAAAACGGTGCAAATCCCGATCCCCTGTCAGGCGAGCCGCACGGCAAGCATCTTTGGCAATAAAACACATGAAGCCACATATTAGCTTCAGTCTCAATACCATTATACGCTCAACGACTGGAGTAACCACTATCACCGAGGGCTGGAGCCTACTGGAGATAGCTACGGCTACTCCCTGAAGATGGTGACCATCGCTGCCGCCTGACCAGTAGTAGCTACCTACACTGATCATGCCGCTGCAAGGTCTTCTCACCTCAGAGAGAGCAGCCACCCCAACTCTCAGCCTCCCCAGTTCCCTCGATAGTAGAGGCAACCTATCATCCTGACGCAAGAGTATATATATATATAGATAGGTAGATATAGACATATAGATATATATGTATGTATATTCATAACTACATGTATATGCATGTATATATGTATATATGTATACATATGTCTATGTATGCATATACATACATATGACACACACACACATACATATATATGCACATATGTATGTGTGTGTGTGTGTCATAAGCGAAATGCCGCACAGCAGTCAAAGCCAACTGCATGATACTCTCACTCGTCCGAATCGCTTATGTTACTATTGTAGCAATAGCACCTTTCATTCCGGAGCCCAATGCAATGGTCTGCGTTACCTTGGCGGAGAATCACCGTTCTAAAGAAGCATAAAACAAGAGAATAATAAAAGAGCAGGAGGTAAATGCTATAAAGGAAATTTAGACCAATGGCAAAGTTTTTGTCGGTTTGGATTCTTTTTTTCTTCTCGCTAAGAAATGGTGCCACAGATCCGAGTTCTCAATAATGTGATGTTATTTTCTCGTTTGGGATATACCTTCCTTTTGTCATATGATTATTCATTCATCTTCATAATCAGGCAAAGAAAGCTTTACCATACGAAAACCTCCGTAGTAAAACCTAGAAGTAAAGTAGCTTGAGTGTAGACTATTTTAAGCATAGAAGATAACGTTAGATAAATAACGGTGAAAAAAAACAGTTTTCACGCGAACAACGACGATAAAAAGTAAAAGAATCTTAATTTTCTTCTCAAGAACAATAAGCGATGCAAACTTACTTTGAAAATAGAAAGAAGAATAAGCGAAATATAGAATATAGATATATATTACAAGCATTTACAAAGATAGATAAGCAATATATAAAAGATAGGGATAGAGAAACAAATAGACAAGTAGGAAGATAGTCAAATAAATAGACAAAGAAATAGAAATATAGATAGGTAGGTTAGGTAAATAGACAAATAGACAAGTGTACATATTCACATACGTATAGTTATATGTGTTCATAAAAAATATGGAATATACTAAAAATGAACGAATTACGTGATGGATGGGCAAGAATTTGAGGTTTTGACAACTGACTTTGTATTAGACCAGCTGTTGGGTCTTTGCAGTGTTCCCTCGCAAAATGTATTAATGGATTTCAGAAGGGCGGTGCTGATGAGCGCTTGCTTGGGTAAACAAATAATTTCATCATAGATAAAAGAAAATAAAAAATTTATATACATTTTTTCTCTATCTATTAACCTATAACACGTCGAAAGCTCTTGATTTTTAAATTTTATCTATTTCATGAAATCAATTATTATATTTCTACCTGTTTTGATACAGTGGTTGAAGCAAATGGAGTTCAGCCAATAATGGTTAGTGATTCGTGGTTAGCTGCTTGTTATTTTTTCGTTAAAATCAGTAGACTTTTATTTTCTAAAAAATTGGTTCTGACTTTTCTAAACTAACCTGATGTACTATGATTATATATATGCATACTGTACTATGTATATATGTGTATGTATATATTCTTTTTAAAAATATTTAGGTAGCTGAATATACATATATATTCTTTATAAGAATGTTGAAGTAGCAGAATATATATATATTTGATATTTTTTACGAGTTTTGAAGTAGCAGAATATATATTTTATATATTCTTTTTAAGAATGTTGAAGTAGCGGTCCATCTCAATATGACATTTTAATATTTTCATCGGGGTTGTTTCTCATTTTTATTTTCCAATGATAGTTTTCACTGTTTGACGAAAACCCATTTCATATAGCATTTATCTCTCTTGCAAGCTTCTGATTCATTTTTGTTATGTTTAATTAATTATTGTAAGGTTATGCGCGTATTTTCAAAGATAGAAAGCTAGTCATAATATGGCATAAGAATCTGAAACAACTATAGTAAATAATTTTCTTGTTTGCTTTATTTGCGGTTTCGTCTAACGCTCTCAATATTTTTTTATAATTCTTAAAGTCAGTTATTAAATAATAATAATAACCAGCAACCAACAGAATGTGAAATGACTATGGTATTGTTAGACCTTGAAATATTCAGGCAGGGACTCTTACTTTCTCATGAGCACCTCGCCCCAGTCTGTTTGTTTATTTTGTCCTTCATTTTTTTCTTTCTTCTTTTCTTCTTTTTCCTTTATTTGCCCGTCCTCATGATGCCTTTTGGGCTTATGGTATCATATCTACCATTCATGAGTCTCTCATGGCTAAAATGAAGGCAAAAAGATTAAAAAATATATATCTAGATTTCCGCCAATGGGTATACTCGAACTTGAAAGGTAGTGCCCCGCCCATCCCATCGCCATCAGCTGATGGTCTGGACTCCCACAGGTATATAAGGGACGGCTGCCGCTTTTCCCGACAGACAGCTCCTCGACGGTGGGTCAACATGAATGCTCTGGTAAGCGCCAAACAGTGATTTTGTAATGCATAATTTTGTGTGATTTATAATCATGAGGCTAGTGGAGACGACGTCAAAAGTGTGTTTCTGACCAAAGATTGTTTCCTTCCAGACTGTGATTTTGGTGGCGGCCCTCGTGTGGCGGTAGCGCCTCCTTGCTTGCGTACAACGGCGTATATGGAGGGCCATCACGGCCTTCTTGGCGCCCTATCCTTATGCAGGATATTCTGGTCTGCACCCTTACTCATACGCAGGTGTCCTTCCTGCAGCTGCTCCTATCACCCTCAAAACACCTGTAGTTAAGACCGTCGCTCCTGCACCTATCACATACAACGTCGCTGCCGCTCCTCTTGCTTACAACGTAGCTCCCTTCGCACCTGTAGCACCTATCCAGTCTCAGTACCACGCTCAGGATGAGATCGGTCAGTACTCCTTCGGTTACGCCGGCGGTCCTTCTTCACGCGCTGAGTCTCGCGACGCCTTCGGTGTTTGTCCGTGGTTCATACAACTACGTGGACTCTGAGGGAAAAGTTCAGACTCAGCACTACGTCGCCGACGCCCTTGATTCCGTGTGTCCGGCACCAACCTGCCAGTGGCTCCGACGCCCCTGTAACTGCCCCTCTGGCCGCCCTTCCCGGTCCCCTTCCCGAACCCGTCCAGGACACCCCAGAGTAGCAGCCGCTAAGGCCGCCCACCAACAGGCCTATGACGAACAGCCGCAGCCGCTGCCGCTGCCGCCCCAGACACCGCAAGAAGCGCCTCCGTCCTTGCGGCTCCCGGTCCTTGGCGTCTACTTCCTCTCCGTTTTCTCCTACGGATTTCTCCGCTCCCCTCCACTACGCCCACCCAACAGCCTATGCTTCTCCTCTTCACTACACTGCCCGCCCATCCCCTTCACCACCTACAACGCCGCCACGTCCCCACCACTACGCCGCCGCCGCCGGACCGCCCTCCGTGACGCCGAGCTCCTCCGTGTGGTCCACACCCCAACGCCACGCCACCTCCTACCGCGTGCTCAACTGAGTGCCACGAGCTCCTTCACTCACAGTCGCTTGTGTGGAACCTGGTGTGTGTAGAGCACTTGCACATTCGAACTTTTCCATACATTTCGCGGAAGCTTTCATAAGAAGCGGAAAGCTTGATCATAGATTTGGATGTCTCGGGTGAAGTGTTGACACCTGCATGCTTTGTGTTCACACTTGAAAAGCATAGTCATGTTAGCAAAACAATGAAATACTCTATCTTTTTGAAAATATATGAAAGAAAATAATCTTGTCAATGATTTACCTTAACCTATCAATGATTGTCCTGGTAAATGATTAATAGTCAGTACGTATAATATATTTATACATATGTGTATAGTATATATATATATATAGATATATAATATGAGGTAAAATATATGTATATATAATATATATAGTATAATATATATATATATATATATATATACGTGGTATATATGTGTATACATACATACATATATATGTATAATATGCATGTGTGTGTGTGTGTATCTGTATGTGTGCATATATAAATATATTGTGCATATGCATATATATATACATATATTGATATATACACATACATATATATACATACTTAAACACATATATGAATGCATGTACATATATTACATGATATGTTTATATATATGCATATATCTGTATTATTAAACATATTCCTACATAATATAAGTATATCTATATATGCATATACATATACATGTACACACATGTTATATGTTACA
>NW_020869822.1:431585-461007 GCF_003789085.1 Penaeus vannamei | reverse complement strand
GATAATCTGTCAACTCCGGACGCTCAATGACAAGAATTATTCCCCTGACATTTGATGCTTGCCTTGGAAAAAACCGCCAAGCACTCCACCGACATTCTTTAGACAGAAGAGAACCAATCCTTAGTCGTTAGCATCACAGTATTGTCTTGGAGTAACCACGACCCACTATCGGCCTTTCACAATCATGAACAGTTACATCACTTGTCAGGAGGGAGCTGCGGTGACGTGTGAACATCCTCTCCACCCAACCTCGTACAGAGACGCCGTCGTGCTGTCCTGCTGCTTATGCTCATACGTGCAGGCCACCGAGTAACCTCATGCCGTCCTCGTCACGGATTCCCCAAACCCCATTGCCCAACCCCCAAGGCACCCACGCCAGCCTCAGCCCAAGACAAGGCTTGCCTCCCCGCTTGCCAGCCCTGTCCGAGCCCGGCCGCCAGACGCAATCTCTCATGATCTCCTAAATGTTTTTTCCGATGACTTGTGGTCTTGAATGAGAGCGAGAGGCAGACAAAAACGGCGGTAGATATGTGTTTCCAGCCTTGGGTTTCGAATCGTGCGGGGAGCGACGTCTCTGTGGTTACCCTAGTTGCACAGCGGGTTTGGGGACATGAGGTGAAAAGGGAGGAGGGGAGAAGTCCATATGGTCGATAATCTTAACGTTGCCTTCAGCCGGACGCTCGCAGGCGCTCGTAACTGCCACCTTCGTCTTGCTTCCCTGCACCTTCACTATCCTTATCTCAGCCCCTCGCCACCATAACACCCACCATCACGGCATGAACCACGGCAGGCTTTGATCATGAATCATGAACTTAGCCACCGCACCACAGGCGAGACCTCCGAGGCAAAAGATAAGCGGCCGCAACACTTTCTGCGCCGCGACCGCCATCACCACAGCGATGCTCGGTTGAACACGCTCAAGACCTTGCAGACAAAAGTCATTCTACCTCACCCTAGATGTTCGAACACCTTATCTCAAGAGAGCGTCAGCATCACCCTGACCCTCTTCGACCGCAGCCTCCCTGGGTTCTCTCACCCTTGACACATTTTGACTCGAGGTTTGTCACACATCACTCCAGAAGACTTGAAGGCATATCACAGCACTCGCTAGCGTTGCACTCCTACGAATTGCACACCAACAAAAAGACTTTTTGTTCTATGAAATGGATGATAGAGGGGAGGGTGTACTCTGGTTTAACCTTAACCGTCGTATTTAGGTCATTAACCCCAAAAGTTGCCTTGAGGGGTAAATCAACAATATTTTGAAAATTTAGATCGTTTTTTGTCAGTCGCAGAATTACCTGGTCTTCCCTTGATACTCTTCTCATCAGATCCATACTTTTCTCGAGTTACAATCCGTTTTCACATTCACGCTTACAGCTCACAAAATCACCCAAGTCCATTACTTGAGTAAAGCCAACAGGAGGAAACTAAGGAAAATACGGAATAACAGATCTTCGCCATGACTCAGAGTGGTGCGGAAAATATATATTCTTGTTACTGACTGATAATTTAATATCAGCCTATCAGACTCGCTTGTTGGAAAAACCGTTCAGCAGATCCGTTCTTGGGAAAATGGTTTTGTCAGAGATTTTGTTAGTTGTTCTACACATGATTCACATAAGCTCCGCCCACCCGTGACGCCATTTTGACGTCACTACGGCGGTGCCAACATGGACGATGTCGTTGTAGTACGTATTTATTACAACGAACGCCTTTTTCCCCATCTTCACAGCCGACGGGATATCCAAAGTGGAAAAGAACTCTGTGGGAATTACCAACTCGAAAAATGATCGATCAGACGAGAATCTACGAGTAGAGAAGGGCGAGGAGGCGTGACGTCACGGATGCGGTTGGCAGGCGTGAGGCAGTCAATGGCAGCGGCTGGGAAGGCTGGCGGACCGATGGCTGGCGGGGGACTCCTATAATACCCGTGTCCGGGGCAGCATGGCTCACAAAATAGGACTGAACGACACGCAGTACGAGCCAGACATTCGCGGTGAAGTGGACTTTGGTTTTTTCGACAGTGATGACGAGTTAGAAAGGACGAAAGGCAGTGAAATGGTCAGTGGCTCCGCTCGCTTGAGCTCGGTTCGCGGGGCTTCCTCACCTGGCGCGAGGTCGGGGCTGGACTCCCGTTACCGCTGTGTGGAGGACACTTCTTCTCCTGCTGCTGGGCCGTCGGAAGGTCAGCAGGGAGCGCAGGAGGTGGCGAGGGACGAGGATAAAAGGTGGAGTGGCAGTGCGAGCCCCAGCGCAGGGCAGGCAGGTAGTGCGAGTTCCCCCGAGGCAGCCAAGGCGAGCGCAGCAGCAGCCATGGAACGAGTAGACCCCAGCCCCTACAGCTCTGACGAGTGGGAGGAGAGTGACGTGAGTGACACGGACGGGGATCACAGTGACAGCAGTGATGATGACGATCCCAAGTCTCAGGTGGACAGGTTGATCGAGCGCGGCACCCTCATGTACATGGACGGCGAGAACTCCAACCTGTCCTCGGAGACGGACAGCAGTGACAGTGACAGCAGCTACGACGACTGTGACAGTGATAGTGAGAGTGACATCACCGATGTGTCCCCCTTGATCTCTGCCACGGCGAGTCCCCTGGGCCTGTCCCCCGTCCTGCCCCGCCGCGCCCTGGGCACGTCCCCCTTGGCACTGCACGACAACAGGGACCTGGCCCTCGAGTGCCGCGAGGAGGACAGCCCCGGGCATGACCAGGGCTACGACTCCCAGCCGCACTGCAACGGCTACAGCAACAGTGACGACTCCACGGACATGACCCTGTTGCTGAAGGCAGTGGTGGAGCTGGAGAGGAAGCAGCAGAGGAACCGCCGCTCCAACGGCCACCACCAGTACCACAACCACCAGTACCACAATCAGCAGTACCACCTCAATCAGCCCTCGTCGCCCATCACCATCCACCCCATTGACGCCAGTCCCCACCACAGTCACCTTCGCAGCTCGCACCACAGGAGGAAGAACATGTCCTTCTCCAATGACGAAGTGCGGAGAATCGACCGTGAGAACCAGATCCTCCTGCACAAAATCATGTCGGCACACAACCGCAGCAGACAGCATAACTCTTCCAACCAGAACAGCCGGTCCGTCCACAGACCTGCGAACTCTACCGTGACAAGGAGGAGAGAAGACGAGAAGATTCGCAGGGAAAACATGGTGAGTTTGCTGCCATTGCTGTTCGTGTTCTTTTGATATCACTATCATCATTAACAGTAGTACATGTAAAAGTCTAAGTTGAAGTAGTACCAATGCTATAAGTTCTGTGGGTGTTTTAATGGATGTCTTTGCAAGATTATTAGTATGAAGAGAAGTTCAAAGGGAGGGATTTTAAAGGCCATTTATTGTACAGTATATTTTGTCAAAGAAATTCTGAATGAGAGAGAGAGATGTGGTCATTATTGAGCTTCAAGAGGTGGCATTATCAGAGACTGAGTGGGAGAGAGTGGAGTAAATAAAAAATGAAGTTATTTTTGAAGTTGAAAGTAGTCCTTGCTTGAAAATATTCCCATCTAGAATGGAATATATGTATAGTTATGAGAAATATATATATGTATTGTGAGAATCTTTATGTGAAGTTTCTGTAAAAATCAGGTTGATGTTGAAATATGGACTTGTAGCTTAGTTCCTCAAATGTTATTTGCTTTGTTCTGTTCAAGCAAAATCTGTTTTATTATGTCATACGGCTCTTGGATATCTGTATTTAGTAAACTTGTCTCCATTAATTTATGATTTTTTGTGGATTTATGAGGAAACAAGAGTTAGTTTGTTAACATTGTCAGAGTTCTTATTTGCACGTTTCTCAAGTTACAATTTATGATTCAGGGCAGTTAGAAATACATATTGTGCAATTGTGTGATTACAAGAAGTGAATTTAGTGTGTATGTATGTCAGAAAGACTGGTTTTACTGCTGTTCTCAGAGCTTCTCATGTTTTGTTATTGTGCAGACAACCAATTTCATCTCTGAAGAAACCCTCTTTGTTGGTGCATAATAGGAAATCATAGAAGCTTTTGTTTCAGTGTAGAAAGAGTGATTTTCAAGGAAATTGATGGGAATTTTTGTGGCATTTTGAAAAAGATGGAAAAACTCTAGGGGATTTCACAGCAAAGCTAGGCAGTCAGGTTGAGGATCTATTACTGATTTTTTTCTTTTTTTTTTATCTCAAAACAAAACAAATGAAAATATGTTGAGTTGTTTTCTTATATATAGACTTTGATATAGAAGAATATAATTGTTTGATATTGATGCAGATTTACAGATTTTCTTTGTCTTGAAGTAGCATTAAGTCATTTTTATTATGTTTCTGTAGTAGTTCTCAAAGGCAGGGTATGCAAATTTGTATGTTTGTAATTTGTGTGTATAGATCATCTAAATGGATGGGCTACATCCAATACAGATAACATAAAACAAAGTCTTTTAGTGCTCTGAAGTTTATGTACATTTCAGTTTTTTAAAATATAGTTTTATTGTGTTGTTATGGTGATTTAGGAAGTAGGTTAACACGCTTACAAAGATAATTGTGTAAAAACACAAGCTTCCAATATAACTGTGAAACTCTTGGATTTTATCTTTTTAATTTGGAATGATTGTGAATAACTAGGTTTGTGTGTGTTTGTTTGTTTATATATTTAGATGGTCAGGTTTAGTGTCTGAAAATATACAGTTACTTTCACGCTCTCTCATAATTCATATGTTTTATTGGTGTATTTTTGACATAAGTACTCACAGCATGAGTTTATATTGATTAATATTTTGCCATGTGTTTTAGGAATGTCAGGTGCTAATTTAAGAACACCAAAGCTAAGCTATCCTAACAGGGCATCCTGTGATAAGAAATGAACCCTGGGAGCCCATATCATAGGAGTACCGTATCAAAATTCCATTTCTAGTCCATTTATGAACTAGTCACATGAATTTGTTAGTATTAGGGGGGGGGGGGATGTAGCCTATAATTATCAAGTCCCTCAAGCTGTGTGATTACATGCTTAATTTATGCAATTTTTCTCTTTGTAGATCTTGCTGCGAAAAATCCAGGAGGCCAAGCCTTCTCGGGATGTTACTGCATCTCGGCCACCCCGTCATAGGACAACGCATGGCCTCCGTCCACCCTCAAGCCTTCCCACCACTCCAGGATCCTGCGGAGCCTCGGCTCGCACAGCTCCAGGCCATGTGAACACACCAACTCCACGGAAAGAGACGGCTCTCTGAATTAGCCATCAAGTAATAACTTCAGGTAATTCATGGCATATGAAGCTTGTAACACTGCTGATTACAGTTTTCTTGTACTCAAGTTGCCAATAATAGTTGACAGGGAGGTTCTTCCATTAAGAGAACAATGACGTTCCTTTATGGAGTTAAATGTGCTGTCTATATTCCAATATGTCACATGAAGGTGTCCAGTTTGTAATGTTAATTTCTTTTGCTATCATGAAAATGGCCCAGTTTTATTTCCTTGCACTAAGGATCATTTAGGTGTACATTCTTGTAATAAAGTTTCAGCATTAAAACAAAGTTCATACTTGTGCAACTGTTGACCCCATTGTCCAGGTCACCACACATTATACTTATACAAATATGCATTGAAATGTACAGTTGCTTGGTGTTACGTAGAGGTTGCTCTCACTTTAGTGAGTGAATAAATGATTGGTAGAGCAAATAACATATACGGATTCATAATGGTATCAGTGTGGCAAGTACTGTGAAGGTTCTTTTGGTACAAGATCATTTTCTTCTCTTTCTCAGTGTCTTTTGCTCTTTCACTTTTATTTATTATATACTTTTCCCTATGCAGAAATTCAATCGAATCTGTTGTAGATAAACTTTTCATCTTTCGATGCATCCAAACTTGTAAGCATTTGAGTGCATTTAGTTATATGCAAAGTTTGTTTTAAGGTGTGAAATCTGAAATTTCTGTTTAGGGTTATTAGGTTTCATGATAAGAATGAACTTTGTATTAAATGTGTGACAGGAAGCTCAAATAGGTGGTCAGCCCATATTGTGATTATTTGGAGTGAAATGGAGTTTACAGCTGGAAACGTAAACACATTAGATAATATGGGGTTACTATCACTACCTCTCTAGCAAAAATATCAATGCTTTAATTCATAATCTAAAGACATAAATTTCCCACAAAGTGAATGCATGTTAAAGACCTCGTAAGGGTAATTGAAAACTTGATAGTTTACTGCAGCTATTATTACATTCCATTTTTTGGTGCATCAGAGTTCCCCAGTGTACTGTAGCTATGGTCCTGTATCTGAATCATCAAGACATATTTGGTAGTCATTTTGATCAACGAAGAAAGACCATTGGATGTAGTATGTGGTGTAACGGTGTGAATTGTACGTATGCAGCAGTCAAGGTTGATGGCTTCTGTTATGTGAGAACATTAACATTGATGTGTTCCAAATGTGTTGTTGTTGTTGTATATAGCATTTTAAGGGATGAGTTGAAGATGATTATACTTATGAAGTAGATGTGAGCATAAAGAGAGATTCCAGCCTGGCAGTTTGGCAGCTTGCAGCAGTGACTGCCTTTTCTTACAAGTATCAAAACATCAGGTTCATGAAAAGTGTAAAGAAAAGCATTGTTATCAGTGCTTGCTAGTTGAGAATAGGAGATAAACCATTTTTACAAAGAAATGTAGGGCTCCAGCTTGAGAATGGATTGCCAAAAAGGATGCACATTCATGCTCACATTTATTTCATTTGAATTATCCTCTGCTCAACTCAACGTGTGGTAATTCTTGTGTTCAGTTACTATGGACTTCTCATGTATCTCGCTGCAGTTCATGCCTCAGTCTCAGATCTCCTAGGATTGGTGAAGTGTGAACAGGGTTAGTTAGATATTCAACAATTTTGAGTCCATGGCATTAAAGCAGGAGACAGGAACAGTAATGCATGTGGAGGTGTGATAACGGAAGTTTCATTTCTATTAATATTATGCTTAGCACTTTAAGGGAAATGTCTTTAGTAATGGACTTGGTACGCCAAGGGAGAGAGGTAGCTAAGTGAGAATATTCTTTTGATAGTTTATTCTTACAATATTAGCTACCAACTCTAAAGCAAGTAATTGTCTTTATAGGCAATTGATCTATTACTGATGCACATCAATATCAATATTTATCTGGCTTGAATATTACCTTTCAACAGGTAATCTCATAATCTGAACTGTTTATTTTGCAAAAGAGTAACCTTCATATAAGGTAACAAAGGTATTTATTTATAACCTCTGAAACTTTTTTTTTTTTCTTTGAGAGCGAGAAAGAAACCTACGAGTTGAAAATAATTGGTCATGGTAGGTTTTGGCACAAACTTGAAACAGCACCTCCCCTCCAGGTTGAGCTTATAGGCACAAAGAAGAAGCAGAAAACCAGTAATGTTGTGTAATATGGCATCAATACTTAATGTCAGTAGTAAATGCCACTGCAGTATCAACTAGTGACGGGTATTTGATTATTTTCTTTTATTTTGTGTGGCCGCCATTGTAATGAGAGGATAAGAAACTGTATTGTGTGTCACTAACAGTCTTTAATCATACAAGGAGGATGAAATCAACAATTTATCATGTGAATAAATAGATATAATAATATATACTGCCTTATGAATGTGACAGGGATGAGGCTTCACTGTTAACCTCAGCTGGTCCTTCCATAAGGTAAGTTTTACCCAACAAGGGTAGAACACCTGCTTCAATACCACCCTGGGTGCATAATGCCTCATCTCGTCTCATAAATTTCATCCTTATTAATCTAGTCAGATGATCTTATTCAGTGAGTTTTAACATCTTCAGTTTAAAAATTCTTGAACAGCACTTCAAGTACACAAACACATAAGTTAGTACATTGATTTTATATATTTATATGTGTTATATATATATATTATATATATATATATATATATATATATATATATATATATATATATATATATATATATATATATATATGTATAAAGATACACATATAAAGAAAATTGCCTTGAAGAAATGAAAGGTGTTCATAATTTGAATTTTTCTCTACATTTTGGTAAAAGATGAAAAAAAGAATGAAGTGCCGGAAGAATTTAGATCTGAACATGTCTGTTATGCTTCCAAGTGTCAATAAAGTTATGTATTGATCTCTTTATTGTGTGCAGCAGCTCATAAATTTCTGAAAAAGAAAAGAAATGAAAAGAGAAAAAAAATATATAAGAAACAAACAAAAAAAAGTAAAGTTTGCAGTTTGTGCAGACTTTTCGTGAAAAAGAAGCTTACGTGTTATTGTGAAGGTGATGTGCCATATCGAAAATAGGAAATGGCACTGAAGTGTATAGGGACCATTTTGAAAACGGTTGATCAGTTTTGTATATTCCACTAGCATCGCATTGTTATCAGGCTTTGTAAGATAAATGCATTTTTAAATTTGAATTCATTTTTTTATTTTATATATTGGTTATTTTGTTTAACATTCATTTTTATAGCAGGTTTCATATAAAAATGCAAATGACTTAAAGAGCAATAAAAGTATCCCAGATAAAATTACTTGGTGCAAGAACAAGTAATTTCCTCATAGGTTGTAAAAATTATACTTTAAATTGTTTATTTAAGGTCAACAGAAAGCCATTTCATTTCTGATTTATGTAAATATATGTAACTTGGGTATAACCTACATATTTATCTGTTTAAATTTTTCTAAATGTAAAATAACTATGGATTTTCAAGAAATTTATTTTTATTACTTTTTTTTTTCTCTTCATCCTGCCTTTCTTCATATTAAATGCTGCCCCTCGGATAATTGTTGTACAAGGCAGAAACCAGAAGACCATCCTGGATGTTGTGAGCTGCTTATTGTTGAGTTGTGATTTGTGTAAAGGAGATGTTGTGTGGAATATGAAATGACCATTTTAAAACTGGAGACAATTTTCACGGCCGTTAAGATTACTTGTAAATATTTTTTATACTTGTCTTTCATTGTCTGTGAAAACTTTTGAACAATAAAAACTACTGTTGAAAATTAATCTCTTATTTCATTCACAATTTTTATTATACAAAGATAAATATTTACATTTGTGTATACACATATGGATATAAATATATATGTACAATTCACAGCAAATAGTAATAACATTCCCTGAATAACAAATAATTACAAAATAAAACATGATGATTTTACCTAGAGTCCTCTATACAGTTTCAAGACATAAAAAAAAGCTTCATCTGGAGCCAACTAAATTGCATATATAAATATAACTATTCATTAACTGGAATACCAAAAAAAAAAACACTCTACAGCCATAATTATCAGACTAGACCACTTTACAAGATATAACAAATATATCTGCAAATCTGCAACAATGATGAGGAATCAACAGGCCACACAGCAACAAGAAGAGCATTGAACTCAAACCTGACTTTGGACTTTAACCTAGGAAATGCAAACATGTCTGAGATATGAATTTGAGCCAAAGCTTTTCATCTCGTGTTAGACTGGGAATGCCTATACTTCCAGGTCTTATGACTTGACTGTTGCTGACTCGTCCTTTGCTTTCTTAAACTTGTCCGTTTCTGAAAAATGAAATGAGAATTTAGTTAAGCCAAATGCTAGTAATGAGAAAGTATTATATATAATAACTATGAGTAAATATTTTCAAAAGGGGGAAAATTAAGACCGAACATAGTATTAAACTTTAAGCCAATTTACTTGTGTTGGTAAATAATGTGTCCACTGGCTTTAATAATATGGTTGGAAGAGTTATGGCTTTACAAGTGCTTAGTCACGAGGAGTCAATTACAGGTCGTGGTCTCACTTATTTATCCCATTTTATAAAAAAAAAAATATCTTCAACTTTATAATATCATCATAATTACGGAATTATTATCAACATAATCAACATTAAATAGAATAAAAAGTTACCTTCACAAAAATTCAAGGAATAGTGTAAACAAGTGAGATCAAATAGACCAATAAATCTACTCCTTGGTGATTAAGTGCTTCTGAAGCCATCTATGTTCTAAACAAAATACACTCCTAGATTCAAGACATGAACCAATTGTAAAATAAAAAGTAGTTGTTCTCAAGATCAGACTGTTAATGAATTCACTCTTTATTCCTTTTCAGCAACAACATTTTGATAATATTTTCACAAAGAATGTCATCACTTACCACTAGATCCTTCGCCCACTGACCAGGATGAAGTGCCAGCGTGATCCTGCAAAGACACTCGTAAGTATCAAGGGTGTGTTATATACTGTTTGCTACTAGGACACTGCACATTTTTCCAATAGAGGTTCACACAAGCCATGGGTGACAAAAATACAGCAGCCACTATCAGTAAAAATAAAAGAATTTTTTGTTGCCCTCACTTGCTGTGACAGGAAGCAGCACTGGATGTGTAACAAAACTGTCCATGTATCTTGTGTGAGTGCACACATAATACATGGACAAAATTGTTACACATCCAGTTGAAAGAAGCGTACACAGTAGGTATTTTGTCTGCAATTCCATGTCAACATTTGGAACATAACAGGTATTTACATTTTTGTTTTAAGGAAAGAACCTCAATATGTTTTTAATTATAATTTACAATGATAAAAACACATGCACGCACACAAAGGCACAAAGAACAATGTAACTTTCATATTAAGTTGTTCCTCATGCGTAACAGGCAGGAATGCACATGCACACTATTAAAGTAATTAGAGAGAAGCATTCTACATGGTGAGCCGGAATGCCTCAAAGATCAGTGCTGTCGCCAATTATGTTTACTATTTTCAATGATGATTTAGAGTCAAACATAAGCCCAGGTAATTATCTGAATATGTTTGCAGATGACGTGAAGATACAAAAAAGGATAACAGACAACATCTCATGCCAATGCCTCCAAAGTGACATCGACAACTTATTGACATGGAGCTGTACATGGAAAATGGAATTCAATACCAATAAATGCCACATAATCAGGTTTGGAGAAAGAAGAAATCGCCCACTATTCCAATTTCAAATTAGGAGACGCAATATTAAACACAGCTGACTTGGAAAAAGATCTTGGGGTAATCATAAATGGAAACCTAAATCCAAATGTTCACATAAATGAAAAGGTCCACAAACTGATAAGACTGACTGTCAACATAAAGAGGGCATTCGTGTATGTGTATGAAGATATTGTAAAGAAGATCATTATAGCAATCATAAGACCAAGTCTTGAGTACGGTGTAGTGGTATGGAGTCCAGACTTAAAAACAGATATTGATAAACTGGAAAGAGTTCAAAGAGCGACCACAAGATGGGCACCTACTCTAAGAGATCTGAGTTACGAAGATAGGCTGCAGAAATTAGGACTTACTACCTTGGAAGAAAGAAGAAAAAGGGGGTCATGATTATGCTGTTCAACTGTATTACAGGAAGAGGGAAGATAGATAAAGATGACTTTTTAATTTTGAACACAAGAAAGATAAGAGGTCAAAACAAAAAGTTCAAAGTAAAAAGAGGTGATAAAGATGTTAAAAAATTTAGTTTTCTAAACAGAACTACTGAAGCATGGAACAGTCTCCCATAAAATGTAGTGTGTCCCAAAAATGTATGTCAATTTAAAAAGTTATACAACAATTTCAATATAGCAGATGGGACCACCTGAGCTTAGCTCTCTTCCTGCATTTAAACAACTAGGTAAGAACAACCCTGGTAATAACACACGTACGTACATATACGCATGCACATGCACATGCATGCAGCCACACACACACACCCAAACATGTGCACACGCACACAATGCACGCACACAACGCAAAAAAAAAAAAAAAAAATCAAATACACATGCATGCACCCACATTCACGCACCCACGCATTTCTTATAAAAAATTAATAGCATTTTTTTGACCCACAAAATAATGTCCTTCTTTTGACCCTCTCCCGAACAGATTGTAACAGTCTACAGAGATTGTGTCTTCAATTCTAAAGCCTTAAGTTACTTGGGTGTTAAAATACCAGGGCAAAAATCTTCAGCATCCTTTGTTTATTTTTCATATAATTTTTTTCCACGGAAATATGTACATTTATCTATTTTTTAATTCTTAAAAAAAGTTACCCATAATATAGGTTAATGGACAATGGATAATGACTCCCGGAAGCTGCTCATGACTGACATAAAGCCAGCCTTTCATCCTTTCAGTACAGCTCTCACACCTTAAGAAATGGACAGAAAAAGGGGATAAAGAGGAGAAGGAAAAGGAAAGGGGGAGAAGAAGAGACCATGCAAAATCAGTTGAGGCAAGGTCTAAAGCCAAGCTAGGGGTAAGCTAATCTCATACATTGGGCCTCAGTCTCCATCTCCTAAGCACACCCACAAAAGCAAGCAACAGAATTGGGGGGTAAGCATATATATATATATATATATATATATTTTTTTAATGTATTTCATACTTCACATGGAAGAAGAAACATAGTGCTTCCATTATATTTTGTAGAAAGAAAGAAATACATTTTATTGATTAAAAAAAAGTGGGTATATATTACCCCACAACAGTGAGTGTTACATACCACGATACTATTCTAGGGTTAATAATTGTCTTTTGCAAATTATTCTCGATTGCAAAACTTCCCAGAGCAGTCAACTTCAGATACATGGTCACTCTCAATAAAATAATGATAGTTCTAAAAACTAATAAATGAAAAATACATATATATGCCATACACTCACCTTAATATGCAATCCAATTTTCTGCAGATTACTACGGAACTCATCACAGTAATTAAGAAGAGGCGCTCGCTCTTGCCTCCGTAATTTCTTTTCTGCTGTTGTTAACACAGCCTAAGAGAAAGAAAAATGATCATCACTTAAATTTTGCTCGTAATCAAGAAGCAAAATCATCCTAAGTATTAATGTTTAATGTTTATTAATTGAAGCAAATAAATGTCCCAGACATCTAAGGTCATATAGCACTATGGTAAAGTATTGTGTCAAAATGGGTAAAGAGACGTTAATGATTAGAATAAAATGTGTTAGATGTCAAAGATTAGAGAGGGTTATGGGATAGTATGGTAGTGAAAAGGAAAAAGTGGGGAGCAAGTGAAGTAGAGCAGAGATTAGTGGAAAGGGGAGGGTTAAGGGGGTAGGGCAACTGAGTGAATTGCAGTGTATCAGTCACTGGGGAAGGAATAGGGGCATTGTTCAAGGAAAACAGAGGTGGCTGTTGGAGAGGTAGGAGGAGAAGCATTCAGGGGATGAGAAAAGGGAACTTGGGAAGGTGGTGATGTATCAGGAAGAAAGTCTGGAGGGGAAGGGTCAGGAAAAGGACATCGTTACGACAGAAGGGATTCCTGTGAGCATTCAGGTGGGAGTGGTACAGAGGATGGGGTATGTTGGGAAGGTATATGAGGAAGGGGATTGGGGGGAACTTGAGGAGGAGGAGGATGGATATCGGCAAATGCTTTAAATGTAGGAGGAGTAGGAACAAAGGGATTGGAGGGTGGATGAGGGAGCAGAGTGTTCCCTTGGGTCATGTTTGGGAAGTTTTGGATGTTTGGGTAGTGTTTGATGTTTTGATGATGTCAAGAGTTTCTGGAGGGGAGTTGGGTGTAGAGGACTGAGAAACAAAGGTTTTCTTGTGAGGAGAAGAGGGGATAGATATCTGAGGACCAGAAGAAGAAGAAGGTGTAGGAGAGGATGTGGTAGGAGAGGGTGGAGAGGAACATTTAGGTTGTCTTGCACAACAAGTAAAATGAGGAGGAGGGGTAGGTATTGGGTAAGTGGTAGAGATTGAAGTATTTGGATTTGGTCTGGAAAAGGAATTTCACTGGGGCATTGGGCAAGTAGAGGTAGGATGGTCCAGGGTATAGGGAAAAGATACTGGGAGAGATGCAGAAACATATTATGAAGAGAGGGGGGGGGAGCAGAGCAAAGGAGTGTTTTGGAATAAGCTGAGAGAGAAAAACCTTGTCATCGCGCTTCATGTCACGTGCCTGTGCAGGGCAATTTGAACGGTCATGACCAAGTTGGGCACATAGAGGGCAGTGGGCTGTGGAGCAAAAGTGTTTGGCTGGGTAGCCAAAATGCCAACATTTCTAATATTAATGAGGAAGGGGTCAATATGGTAGGACAATCCTTTCATCCTTTCATCCTTTTAGCATGGCTCTCATACCTTAAGAATGGGACAGAAGAAAGGGATGAAGAAGAGGAGGAAAGGGGGAGAAGAAAGGACCTAGTAAAATTAGTTGAGGTGAGGGCTGAGGCCCAAGGTTTGGGTGATCCCCCACTTTCAGCCTCAGTCTCCATCTCCTAAGCTCCCCCCCATGACAACAACGAGCTAGGTATTGGGAGGTTCATAAGTATTAACCTGTTGGATCTGGTGTGTCATGGAAATCACAGTGATGAAAATAAAGGCAGCAGGTTACGTAGGTAGCCAATGTCCCGGGTGTGTGGCGCATAGGCCGGCATGCGAGAACACTCATGAGCTGTGACAAGACTGCAAAGTTAGCTTTTTTGCTACTTTCCAATGTCCATATTTGTCTTTTGATTTGATAGCAATAACACACTGTATGACACTGATTACAAAAACATTACAAACTTTCCCTGGCTAATCTACTGGCATGACCAATCGAGGAGAATGCATACATTTTATTATCTTCAGTCAACAAGTTGCTACTTCTCTACTGAGAATCATAATGAAAGCAATGACATACTACACTGTTCCAGAGGGTTATTACCTTATAGCATATCTTGTTTCTTAGATTTAAATAAGTAGTTACGAGTTGAGTCTAATTTGAGTGAAAATACAAAATAACCTGCTGCTTCTATATGGAGAAAGAATGAAACCCACCGAACAATGCAGAGTTACAGGTAAATAGTAATTTAAAAGGACATCTTTTTCATATATATTGTACATAAATGTTGCTTAGATTATGGAAATGATTATACAAAATTTCTGACAGTAAAATACACTGAAATGCTCAAAAGGGCAACATCATTAAAAAAAAAAATAGTAATAATAATAATTTTTTCTTTGTGCTACCTTTCCATTCACTCTAAAAAACAACTTATGGTTTGCAAGAATTTGTTATTCGTTTGTACAAGAATAGGCACTGTATGTTTGTATAAATCAGTCATAACAGCCATATCCGCGCTTTCAGCCTGTCCCTCTAGACACAAACGGCAATATATCCTAGGCAAAAAAATCTTGTAGTTACTCGGGCACAATAACTAGAGCACCACTTTAGCCCCAAATTATATGAAAAAATTCCTATGACCCTTTTTTCAAATAGTGGTAGATCCTTGGGATGGAGATAAAGTGGGCCAGGAAGGGTACCACCTGCTTACCAATTCTAATCAACAGGCTGAAAATGTTAAAAAGTAAATGACAGTTACTGAAACTGGAATCTAGTGGTAATCTGCAAGGGATTTTGCTAACATTGTCCACAGGTCTTCCATGTCTGACCACCCTAAAATTTTTCAAGAACTATACCCTCAGACCTCACCCTCTTCATTTCCTTCCCCCACCCCCACTATCTCATCAACATCTACCCGTAACTTCTAAACCATATTTCTCAGACTAACCTTTGCTGAATTCTCATCCTGGAGCAGAGCATAGCTTCGTACTTGATGTCTCAGCGAGACGACAGAATTCATTACACCTGCTAACCGTCCCCCTGACTCTAGGGAAAGACTGGCGGCATCATGCTGAAAAAAATAAATAAACCCAATTCCTTCAAGCCAATGAAAATTCTTTTAGGTGCATTATATAAGTAATGAGATTTCAAACATGTTCCTTTCCAAAACAAAACAGCATTCCTGGGTTTTCTCAAACAGTTGGCCGACACAAAATTCAAATTGAAAATGCTCATTCTTTCCCTAAATCAAGTTTGTTATATTTTTGCATGAAAAAAGTAATGCTATAATTCTGAGCCAAATAAATCCTTTCCTGATCTGTAAATTTCTTAACTTACCACACTTGGGAAGGTAATGCTAAAGACATCCTCCATTAGGTAGTGAATGTAGCTACAGATCGAGACCATGGTTCCTGCACTCCTGGCTATGCTCATACTCTGCAAAATGTAGTGGCAGTATTGAACATCCTCATTCCACGGAATGTGTCTCCTTGGTTAAAAGGAGTCTTCTCTAACAATCTTTATCATGTAATAAACCATTTTACGAGGTAAACTTTTTTTTTGTCAGATTAAATGGCAAAGGAAAAACAGGAAGAGAGAAGAGCAACACTGACTGACTGACTGACAGACAGAAATGGAAAAGTAGACTGACAATCACTTACGTGTTCATACAGAAAGAAACAAACATACACAAATACATACACAGATACGTTCTCTCTGATTATCAGCTTCTAACTCCATGTCTCAATGACAGATTTGGTGTTCACTTTTTTATACACAAATATGAATAACAAATGACCTCTTTAAAGACAACAATCACTTGTAAGATCTCCGCAATACCTGAGGCTTTGTTTGCAGTTCCTTATTTCCCAGAGCAATGAGTTCTAGGACAGCATCAAAGGCTCTCACTGTATCCATATCGTCTGCTAAAGACTTCTTAACCTTTGCTCTTGTTTCTGCTAATTTCTGTGAAAAAAAATTGCAATTACAATAAATGTCATCTAAAATTTTACTGGACATCAATCTAAAATTCTTAATAGTCTTCACAAATATAGTAACATTCCATGCAGCACTTTCTTTTTTCTCTCTTTCATGAAAAAAAAAAAATATATGAACAAAGAAAAGAACATTTGATTTTCTTTCTTTCTTTCTTAATGCAAAAGAGGTTGGACAACGATAACACAAAGGGTGAAATTAACTGACTATTCTAAAAACAAAACTTAAGTTTAAGATCTCCAATAGGTAAAAATAAAAGAGTAAAGAGATAAAATCGCTAAAGTCAAGTCCCTTTATGGTTCAATATACATATTTCCATTTCTTATCCATAAAAAAATAATACTTGGGACTGTGACATGATTATTCTAAAATTTATAGGCTATACTATTGTACTTTTCTTGAGCTATAGCTTTTAAAATACTAACTAAATATACAAACTTTCAACATGAATGAATTTATAAAAACAAGAATACATGAGTCATAAAGGCGAGGTTAGATCAGGAAAGCAGTATTCAGCCACAGATACTGAGCACTTGATACAATCTGACCGACATTTCCATAGAATTTAAAAAGTGTGTGAGTGAATTTAACCTCCCCCCCTAGTGTACGCTTTGTACGCTCATGAAAATGTTGAAAATTTCGAACCAACCCTTATAAAAAAAAAATTAATCCAACATTTTTGAACAACTAAACCTCTGCTGAACCCCACACAGTATATCATATACAATAATAAGAAATAATCCTTTTTTCATGATATGAAAAGCATTCAGATATATTCTTTTTCTAAGTTAACCCAGACCTAAGTCAACTCGACATGTCACTGAAATTACTATACCCTATTCTGTCTCTTGGTCTTTTATGAAGGTGCTTACAGTTAATCAGCCTTAATTTTACAGTACACAGACTGTAAAATATATATTGTATTGTTCAAAAGTTTATATATTGCAATCTATAACTTTCTATGCACTTTTAGTTAAATTAATCTATTTCCATAAGGTAACACTCTCGTCCAATGACCTGGATAGGGACAAAAATAAATGAATAAATAAATTAAATAATAAGATAAATAATAAATAAAAACAAGTAAATGAATAATAAATATAAATAAATTAGAATAAAATAATAAATAAATAAAAATAAAACTTAAAAATCAAAAAGATTTCATACCTTTTTAAGTCCTACTTCATCAAGAGGTCCGCATTTGAGCTGCCCGTTAATATAGGCATAGGCGTCTTGAAGGAATGCTCGTATCCTACGAAGATGAGCGTTAGCCTGGGCCATTGAAGTTGGTGTGTAGTCGACCTCTATGAGAAGTTATTAGGTGACAATTGTTAATCATAATTATAAAAACATGTTTAAAGATTATTTTCTTGCATGTTATCTTCACCTTTTTCTTTAATCTCTTAAGCAGCATTACTTTTCATTTCCTTATAAATTTCCTGCATCTTGCTAATGCATAAAAACAAAAAACAAAACAGCACACCACACACCACACACACACACAACACACACACACATGGACACACATACACATGGAGACACACACACATACACATCACACCACACACACAACACACACACAACAACACACACACACACACACACACACACACACACACACACACACACACACACACACACCACACACACACACACACACACACACACACACACCACACAACACCACACACACACACACACACACACACACACACACACACACACACAACACACACACACACACATATGGACACACACACACACAATGGACATACACACACACACATACACATGGACACACAACACACACAATATACAAATACTACATCCACTGCACATACATAACCCGGTATAATCTTAAACAAACACAAAGCTGTCACTTCTACTGTCCAGGCAACAGTAACTCATACCTATCCACAAAATAACTGATACTCACTATTACGGTAGTGTGACAGTAGGCAGAAGAGTCTGAACGAGTTGACAGAATGCTGTTCGAGTAATTCACTAACACTTATAGTGTTATAAAGAGACTTGGACATTTTCTCTGCCCCTTTAGTGTGCAAATGACCTGAAAATGGCAAATTCAGTACCTGTTATTATGTCTGAGCAGAATTTCAAAACCTTTACACACCTAATTTTGGAAGGAAATTATAATTTTCCTTCATGTTTCAATTTCTTGTGAAATTTTGACACCAGCTCACTTGATGCAAGACATAAATATATCCTTCAATAGCAGAGAAATTTCCAATTTTAGTAGTTCTTTATACCTATCATTATGATTTTATGAAATGCATCCTTTGCAACTTTCAGCATGGCTATTCCTTACCTGCATGTATCCAATAGTTACACCACTGATCACAGGTGTGGTATGCACAGCATTGGGCTTCCTCATTTTCGTGATGAGGAAAAAGCAGGTCGATACCACCAGAATGGAGGTCTATTTGTGAGCCAAGGATATGACTGCAAAGATAAAAAAAGGGGGGGGAATCACTATTTAATATACTTTGATACATGTAGCTGTCTAAAAGTCATGAAAGACTTTATGCACACATATATAAGAACCAGTTGTATAAAGTTTCAGAATGCAAAACAGGTTTTCCCAAAACATCGTATTCCATTTTACCTCGCCATTGCTGAACATTCAATGTGCCACCCTGGTCTGCCATGACCCCAAGGGGAGTCCCAAAAAGGCTCTCCTGGTTTGACACCTTTCCACAGGGCAAAATCACGTGCATTTTTCTTCAGGCTGTCTTTTGGAAGATCTGTTATTTTTGGAAGTGGCACCATTTTTCCATACTTGCCATAAGCTACTGTATCAAAGTATACTGAACCTGTGGGTGGTACAAATATACTGTACAAATGGTAAACATAGTACAAATGTGTAGAGGGATGAAAGGCTTTTTTCAGCAATTATCACAACCGCTCTTCTCAAATTCACTTTCATATATCAAGAAGCGACTATCACTACACCCAAGAATTTTTCTATAAAGATACATCCACATGTGAAAAAAGTAATATACACACTTCTCTAAAAGTTAGAAAGTTAGCAATGCCTACACTCACCATCACTTACACTATAAGCAAGTTTCTTCTCTATGACTTTCTCAATAAAGCTAATAATGTGCGGTATATGTTCCGTTACTCTTGGTGCTACGGTGGGCCTCATGACTCTTAGCTTATCCATATCAGTGAAAAACTCTTCCTCGTAGTATTTGGTGATACCTCTGAAGTCCACACCTAGCTACAGAGAGCAAACAGAGAATGGGTTAATTGAGGAACATGCATGGGTATTTGCTGTCTCCTAAAATATCTTCTGATAAAGACTGGGCACATCATTAATCTACTGAGACCACTTAGAATGCTGCAAGCTTAAAGTAAAAAAAGTGAAACAGAGAATGGTTTGAACATACAATAAAAGATATAGTAATAGTAATAATTTGTATCTTTTGGTAAATCTCAAAATTCCCATACATCAGGGTGTAACTCAACTATTACATAATCAATACCAAAGCTTTCGAACTCAAAAAGAGTGTACCAAGAAATTTACATGAACTATCAGTGCTATCGAGTACAACTGTGTAAAATGCACTTGGTTCATTGCATTATTTACATTTACCAAAGGCACAATAGGTCTAGAAAAGTGATAAAGGCAGATAATGTCAACTCAAGCATTATCTTTACATGGAAAAAAAATTCCTTTAACCCTGAATTTTTATGTAGTGTATAGAAGACTTTCTCACAAAAAATTACAACGACAGTGTAAACAACTCATCATGTATTGAGTACTGAGTTGCATCAATATATAAACATACATTAAAAGACAGCAATATTTTGTATCTTTTGGTAACTCTCAAAATTCCAATACATCAGGGTGTAACTTTACAATTGCATAGTCAATATCACAGCTTTACAACTCAAAAAAAAATGAATCATGATATTTACATGAACTATCAGTGCTATCAAGTACCTGTGTTTAAAATGTACTTGGTTTATTACATGATTTACATTTACCAAAGGCGCAATAACTCTAGAAAAGTGATAAAGGCAGACAGCATCAACTCAAGCATGTCATAGGAAGTGTATTATCTTTACAAGGAAAACAAATTCCTTTAACCCTGAATTTTCGTATAGTGTACTGAAGACTTTCTCACAAATAATCATAAAGACATGTAAACAACTTATCATGTACTGAGTACCGAGTCCCTATTTGTGGAAAAATTAAAAGAGCTTTAACACTTACATCCTGGGCCCGTCTGATTATTTTGTCATCAATGTCTGTTACCCCGAGGAGCATCACAACATTAAGGTCAAACATCTTCGTCAAAATTCTCCTTATGATGTCAAATTTCACATATGCCCTGTAAAACAAAATTTTGGAAAGATTAGTCAGAAAACCAAAAGAGGTCTAAAAGAGCATGTTTATCATCAACATTAATATTTTTTTTTTTCAGCTAAATTGGTTTTCACTGAATACTTGACCCAATGATGCTGGGATGGCAAAAGTATAAACATATCCACTGTGATTATTTGTTTATCAAATGTGTTTACTGCTCCAGTTGTGCTTAATCACTAACAAATCAAATACTAGTCCTACCTAACTTGCGGCTAGCCCCTGACCATCACCTGGCTTCTGATTGGTCACTAAAAATAGTACAGTGAGATCATGTTGTAAACATTGCTGCACATTGTTTTTTCCTGAACCGTTGTTTTTGAGTTGAACTTTGAAGCATGCTCATCATTATTTAGGCTATGGTTGTGACACCCAATGTACAGCTACACAAAATACTATTATAAGGAGGGGTGTCAAAACATTCAATATTGAACAGAACCTTATGTTACAGAAGGGTTGGTACTCTGGATTTTGAATTTGTCTCATTCTAATTCATGTCTCAAATAGTCATTCCAGAATTCATATGGATTCACTGTGAGATAAGCCACACATACCTATAAGTAGTTGGAAAATCAGGGAAACCAAAAGTTTTGTAGGGTTAACAACTATATTTCGAAAAGTAGCATTGCTGGTCTCAGAATGTGGACATGAAATGTACATGACTGTATATAGTTCTTGGGAGGCCTCAGCACATGTAGCATAATGCATGGTGCAGGGCCAGGGGTACAGGTAGACCACACCTATGACTATCAAGGTGCTGAGATCTCCACCACTGGCACTGGCACCAGGCATTCCCAGGATCAGGGAGCATTAGGCCTCTAGCCCTACTTGGCTTAGGTTTACAGTAGTTTCTAGATACAGCATAGGCCTATGATGGAAGGAAACTGGAGCCACAAGAAATATTTTCAGGGAGGGGGGGAACAAAGATTTGGCCCATTTCTATGTGATCATGGGGTTAGTTCTCCCCCCCCCTCTTGCAGAATCACTGGAGTGTCCCTCCAGGGCCATAGAATGAAAGGGACTCAAGCCCCCCTTCAGTCATAAAGCTAGGTACGGTGCCCCAGGAAAGAGATATAGCCCTGCCTTCTCTAGGCCTAGGCCTAGGCCACATATGGAAAATACATAGGACAGTTGGGCTGCACACATCTGAGAAGTGGAACTAGCCAGGGGAAATGGGCAGATGCCTGAATTTCAGCTGATGCACCCCTATGTTTTGCACATGATCTTTGTGTAAATTTTACAGTGACCAATCAGAAGCTAGTTAACAGTCAGGGGCTAGCCGCAAATGTCCTACCTGTCCTACATGCCTGTTTCTCTTTTTCCTTGATTTATAGAAAGATTTGTTTTGAATTTCTCAGTGCTATTAGTATTGTTAATAGTATTATTATAATCATGATGTCAATCATAATCATAACAACATCAATATCAATAGAAGAAATAAATAAATAAATAAAATAATAATAATATAATAAAAATAAAAAAGAAGAAGGAAAAAGAAACAGGTAAGGCCAGGCAGACCTACTAATTGGCCATCTATGTGCAAACAAAATTCACAAAAGAAAACTGCAGTGGAAAGTACATTTTTCAAGCAACAATGGCTGAATATAGAATATAACATTCTTACTCACAAGGCATGACCAATATGTGCCGAATCATATACAGTTGGGCCGCAAGAATACCACGTTAGGAGACCTGGCTGCAGAGTCTTTAATGGGACCTGAGAAGGGAGGCAGGAATCAGTCCCACAAATCAAATACAGTACCTTACGATTATATTCTCAAAATCTTGTTCTAAATCACTATGATACAAAATACCATCAAAATACTACTAAAATTTAAAAAAACTGTGGAAATGGGGATTTACATCTGCAACAGTTTAACCAAAGTCAAACTTTCAGAGCTAAGCACATATATGTACTTCATTTACCTTTTCTTTAACTGCACTATTGTAAATGGTTATTCCTGTATCATAGCCTTCTGGCAGTATCCATCCTTTGCTTGAAAACCATCGTTTACCTGGAATATTCAACAATATAGTGAAACTGTGGAAGTCTGCATAAGAGAAGGAGGAGAGGAGGAGGAGGAGGAGGAGGAAGTGGAGGAGGAGGAGGAAGTGGAGGAGGAGGAGGAGGAGGAGGAGGAGGAGGAGGAGGAGGAGAGAGGAAGAGGAGGAGGAAGGAGAGGAGGAGGAGGAGGAGGAGGAGGAGGAAGGAGGGAGGAGGAGGAGGAGGAGGAGGAGGAGGAGGAGGAGGAGGAGGAGGAGGAGGAGGAGGAGAGAAGAAGAAGAAGAAGAAGAGAAGAAGAAGAAGAAGAAGAAGAAGAAGAAGAAGAAGAAGAAGAAGAAGAAAGAAGAAGAAAAAAAAGAAGAAGAAGAAGAAGAAGAAGAAGAGAAGAAGAAGAAGAAGAAAAGAAGAAAAGAAAAAAAGAAAAAGAAGAAGAAGAAGAAGAAGAAGAAGAAAGAAGAAGAAGAAGAAGAAGAAGAAGAAGAAGAAGAAGAAGAAGAAGAAGAAGAAGAAGAAGAAGAAGAAGAAGGAGAGGAGGAGGAGGAGGAGGAGGAGGAAGAGGAGGAAAAAAATACAGACCATTCCTTAGTAGCATAAAATCAGAAACGATGCTCAGTAAGTTATACAAGAATGCATGTAATGTTCATACAAGTGATGGTATGTGTGTGGTGCAAAGTACAAATGGGAATGAATGAAGGTTTGGTGAATAGAGTGCAAGTACACTTTTCTCCTTTGGGCCTATCTCAAAAGGTCAAATTTTTGTTTATTTTGTGCATTCTACAATCTTTTCTTACCATGTACTTCCTATCACAGGAGCATGCACACTTCAGTCTGTAAGTGTATTTATAAACAACATGGATATTGCTCACAAAACTTTCAAAGGAGCCTCCAGGCTGGTTTCGGAACATTTTTTATCTATATCACTTAACAAATTTTGAAGAATAGAGATTTTCCTTGTCTGAAAAAAAGCAGAATTAGGGTAAATAAGGCTTAGGTCTGCTTCACCCAATTCCCTAGATAGTATGCATAGGCCAGGCCAGAAAGGTAATAAAACTTTATTATACTCTATAATCATTTGAAATGCCTGGACTTGTCCTGTTATTACTAATTACATTTTATGAAAGCAATAAAACTTTCTGTAGAATTTCTGTAATGTTAACACCAAAGTTCTCCATTTTCTTTTTGTAACAAATAAAGATTAAATAGCTCTATGAACACTTTCATGGACATTCACTAATCTGTACAAATCTGTTGAGAGTAAATGATAGTTATGTAGAATGTACAACATGAACACTAATTTCCTCAAATGATAGGCCCTACAAGTGTATGTGGGATGAAAAAAGGTAGGCATACTATACTTGGACAAGTCAAGGATAAAATATTTGCTACAAATAATGTCTTTGCATAAAAAGTAAATCTTACCTAACATGAATGGATAAACAACATTTGCCTGATGAACTCCGCGAGATATGGCTAGTCGTCCATGAGATCTGAAGACAGGAACATGACGCAAGACCAAACATCCCATGCATCTTGTGGCTGCCATCGCTGTAGAGTAAGACTAAATTATTAATAAATAGTAATTAATAGTTACATAATTAAATATGAACTTAAAAAAAAAAAAAAAATTCATCAGACACATGAGTATAATAGTTTTGAATTTTCCTTTTTACCCTGGCTAGCAATATGTGGTGAGAAGTAGGTGTATGTATATGTGTATGTGTATGCATGTATAGCTGTCTTTTCTGCCAGTTACAGTCTACGCAACACCTCTTGCACTACAGGAATTGAGTAGGTGGAAAGCATTTATCAAGTTTCCAGATACATTTCCTCTATCTTGGTTATTTCACTGCATATTCATATTCATATTGGGTATTTATAACACAGTGCAACCCATCATACAATATCAAAAGATATCTATATCATATTCCAAAATACTGTGTACCAGTTGAAAAAAAACATCCAAAACAGCAAGCCATCAATCACGACAATTCCCATCAAGTTACTGGAGTGGGCAGAGACTATCAGTGCATTATGGCAATAGATTTGCATCTGCCATGGGCTGGTGTCAATCATCTCTTTAAGGAGCTTTTGGGTGTGGGTGTGAGAGCCCACAGGTATGGCTGGTGCTGAGATCGACAGGGAGAGCCGGGGCGGTTCCCCTGACGGCTGAGGCCTGGGTAGGCCTAGTTGCTTACTGCTGTGTCTTGCTCAGGTGGAGGTTCGTGAGTGCTGAACTCGGCCCGGGAGCCGGAGCTTAAGTGGAGCTGAGCTGTGCCAGCTACCCAGGAACGAGGGGAGCCTGCGGTCCAATGGGCGAGCTGTGAGGTGTCCGGTGTCAACCAATCAGGTCTCGGTATGTGTCTTCGAGAAGCTGCTGATGGTGAGGGCGAGAGGACAGGCTGTGGACCTGGACCCAACCTGGGGGAAGTATGCCGCGCTGCAGGTTGCGGGGGTCGGCAACAGTATCTCACCTCGGATCATGAGACAGGTTTTGGATGTAGTGCGATACCCAAATGAACTATCATATGACATATGAGTGTGTGTGTGTGTGTGTGTTTTTATCCTTATACTTTGGTTTATATACTGGATCACAGAGATTGTCCTCATTGCTACATTCACTTCTGTAAGCTTCGACTATGTAACCACATAATGACTATATAAGGAGCTAAAAGAGTAGTTGCAACATATCATCTTTTCTACCCCAAAATTTGTACAAACTATTATAACCTTTATTTTTGCCTTATCCCTTTGCATATAGACAGTATGAAATCATGCAATGTCACAGATGTATCGCAAAATGACCTACTGCGCACCATCAGCTCGTCTTTCTCTGATAGCAGCAATACTATTTGTTTGGCGTCACATTAGGATAGAGCACCTAGAGTGAAGGGAAACATTTAGTTTTTTAAACTTTAGTTATAAGCTACAGCTACAAGTTATCAGGTGCTAAATATTGCACTTGAAATACCAAACAAGCCTATAAAAAAACAGAAAATACTAATGCAGGCCAACAACCCTACATTCATGGCCACTATCCATATTTACCTCAATTATTGGGTTAAAAATGAGCAAAAATATGTCCTAAATGAGTTATAAATACTAACAGTATCATTGAACGTTATACAGTAAGATTGCAGAGACATTTTTCAGAGTAGGAAAACATATGCAACATTGATAAGCAACATACAGGAGAACACAGACCTACCAAAAAAGAGAAAAATGTCCAAATTCTAATGCGCTATAATGATTCACCATCTCCATTTCAACCCACAGAAGTGTCATTCACCTTTCACATTATGAAATATATAATGTAACTTTATGATAATGCAAAAAAATTGTACCCAGATAGTCATTCCTTATCTTATCATTAATTGTGCAGTTGTCTCTGTTCCCTTATGAGACGGAACTCTTCTGAAATCTTATAAAGCTTGTTCATTCAAGAGAAAATAAAATAAAAATCTCTTCTTTGCAAAGTATAAAAGAAAATAAAGCAATATTTCTTTCTATAATATTATGGGCACATCTTAAACTCTTTACTTTCTTCACACAACCAACCCCAAATGATGTCAATTATTTATTAATAAACACAATGTCAAGTCCTTTTTCAATCACTACCAGCCATTTCTATACGGCAAAACACAATTTCTTAAAACACAGAATCTAAATCAATATTCCTTTTTGTGAGCAGTTTGTGTGGTTACATTTAGCCCATATGCCAAGTTAAACTATTTTATCTATACTAAAAAGGAGCTTTCATTTCATGACATACATTTTATTATATGGAGTGACCTTCTTTGCAAAAATTTTAGTATTCAGTTGCAAGAGCACATCTCAAGAAACAAGACGTAAAGATTAGAAGAAATATAAAAGTATTGTATGTATAAGTAAACCCTCAACAGGTCCCAAATTAGTGGATTTTCAAACTAACAAAGCTTTTGGTATAAAAAGTAAAAATGATGTGTCTACTGTCCATGCAATGTTGTTTGGAGTATGATTATGACAAAAAAAAACAACAATAAAAGGAAAATATCTTCATTAATCACTATAAGTCTGTAGTAGTGGAATCAAACTACAAAATGGTGTGTCAGTCATGTAAATTAATGATAGATCTAAATCATTGCCTAATCCATGAAAGTCTAATACCAAATTAGTGAGATTCAATCCTTAATTTATAATAATTACTGCATTTGCTACCACATTACACACATTCTATCAAAGATGAAAGCATCCTGGGTACAATATACCTTGAGTAGGCTGAATACTGAAAAAATGTGTTGCTATGCGCTATAGGCAACTGACCACAGATATTTAGTTTGTACTGCAAATATCTTTAGTAACACACCACAATTTACATCAAAGTAAAATTAAATTAACTATAGATGAGTTCCTGAAAGCCAAAAATTACCAAGGAAGCTCAAAACATAGCCTATATATGTGTATTTTCATCTATCATTTCCCTTTGCATCTACTAAGCTTAGCACATCATTTCTTAAAAATGCTAAAGACATCATAAATGAATTTCAAACAATATCTAGACCAGCACTGAGCAGACAACAATCAGAGCAGATATACAGCAGTTTTAAATTTTAAAGTCTTTATAGTAAAACAGAAGAGCTCAATCTGGAATCAAATCTATTCAATCTTTGTTTTGTTAGGTGACGATAATTAACCACTTCCCGCCAGGTGGCATGTACACACATTCCATGGCTGTCGTGGACCACTCACGCACCATAAGCTCAATGGACAGAGCTTGTCTTTTTCTGATAGTAGTGGCATCATTTCTATAGTGAAACTTTTGGGCAATAGCACCTAAAGTGAAGATAGTCCTTCCCATATATTTATTTATTTTTATTTTTTTTTTATTATCATTATTTTTTTAATGATATCAACATATTTAGGTGTGTAATGTTGCTGCAAACTACTGAATGAGATGGGCGCAATCTGGAGAAACTGTCAATCTGTGCCAACAATCCTGCATTAATGGCTACTAGCCAATTTTTTTTACCCCGTGTTAATGGGTTAAAGCTACCAAATGTAATTTCTACCAACAATCTGAGCAGGTGTTGTAGACAGCATTCACATTTAATATCAAGGGATTGCATAAATCATACTTATGTCATAGATGTTCCCCAAATAAATGTTAAAATAATTATAACAACAAATGTAAAACTGAATATGCTAAAAAACAAAAAATATAAAATGCCTACGTAAATCCAAGATGATCCTCAGCAATTATAGCAATTACAATTAAAAAAAAGACTTTCTTTTATCTAGCTTCTTTTCAAACATTCTTACAGGTTTTAAACTCCATTTATCTACAGTCTAAATCAAGGAACTACTAAGAGGAAATAAAACAAAAACATAATTTCAAACTAATTGAATTCAAAAACAACACAAATGAAATGGAATAATTGCCATCTTAGAGTAATATCCTCAGTACTTCCCAGCTTACTGGTATCAACTGAAACCGCATATTTGACAATGCCACTAATGGGTCATTTGGAAGGATAAAAGTCCCTGAATCTGTAAGTTTATACTGAGAGGGTGTTTGCCACCTTCAGATGCACTTCAGGAGGTTTTTCTTCAATTAGCACTTCCGGCAGAAATTCCAACATAATACTTCTGCAAAAATATTTATTCATATTAGTCGTATTCACATGCTCTGTAAACCTACTTTAAGTTCATTATCCTTAAAACCAACAATATCAGTTATGATGGACAGCTTATATATATTCTTCATCTAATAGCAGGGTGATATAATGCACACTTGGGAAAATAAAACCAAGAGAACTTGATAAAATACACAGACAACAGCTCCACAATGATCCTGACTGCAACCTTAAACATTAAGATCACTTGGTCCTGCTTCATCTTGCCTATTGGAAGTTATAGATACAATTGATAGGTCTATTCATCTTGCTTGATATTACCACAATTAATCATTTTTAAAAGCATATCTTTTAACCTTGTAATTTCCCTGGAGTGCTTTGCATCTTCCTCAGATCAGGATAATATCATTGGTATTATTGGAAAAAGGCATCACCAAAGAATCAATCCATACTAACCTAAGAGCCTTGGAAGATATATAATTAATGATCACTTTTCATTAAATAAACTTATCTCGCATATGAATAATAAGAAAGTTATTTAATTATCAAAATAAATAAAGATAATATTAAAAGGAGGTGAGATTCACATAACAGCTGAGGGAATACTGTCCAAATTCTCCACTGCGCATGTGTGGGGTCTCTCGTACCTGTTCTGTTCCTGTTATCTAACCTGTGATGTCCTGGCCTGTGTCACAATTTCGTTGGCCAATTGTTTGGCGGTTAATTTAATAGCCAATGGGGAAACATGGCACAAGAAAACTATCAATGAATGAACATTAGCTAAAATAGAAGCTATGAAATTCAATTTTCAAATTAGTTTTGCCATGG
>NW_020869822.1:424085-426585 GCF_003789085.1 Penaeus vannamei | reverse complement strand
ATTATCTATATGCTCTATCTCGTATTCGTATACTTAGTAATTAACTGTTATCTTATCCACCGACATACTCCTCTCAAACGTTTTACCTGTCGAAGTAGAATACGTCGTAGTTGGGAGTGGGCGGGTGCTTGATGCTCGGACGAGACCCGGGTTTGGCCAGAGGACCCAGGTTATACTTCTTGCACACTTCCTTCACTCTCCTCCTACGCAACTTGAGGTCGTCCTCGATAGCACCGGCGTCTTCCTTCAGGTCGTTGGTCCTCAAGTCCTCGACCTTCCCCTTGAGTCCCATGAGGTCGTCTTCTCCTTTCCAGACGTTCGCCTCGAGGTCGTTGAAGGCGAACGGTCTCTTCTCCTCCAGGTTGCGGTTTTTCTCCCATAGTTTCGCGCCCTCGGGGGACTTCCAGTATTCTTGCTTCAGGAGTTGCTTCGCCTGGAGGTCCTTCGCCATTGCTTTCAGGTGCTGCTCCCCTTCCTCCTCCCCCTGCTCCTCGAGAGCCACGTTATCCTTAGCTGCTTGCACGTCCTCGTCCTCGACAGGGCCTTCGTCTCCGTTTGCCATTTTATTCCTCCCTCCCCACTTCCCTTGATCCTCCTCCTCCTCTTCGTCTTCGTCATCTTCATCTTCGTCGTAGTCCTCCCTCGCGTCGGGTCCTTCCTGGTCCTCCTTCCCCTCCCCCTTCTTGTCCCTCGCGGCGTCGCCCAGGGGGACGTCCTCGAAGTCCTCCTTTTTCAGGGGCAGGAGTTCGACGTCCACCACCTCCTTCTTGGCCGCGATGTTGTACCTTGGGTTGACGTCCTCGCTCGCGCTGAAGCTGACCTTGCCCTTCTGGTTCTGGCGGGAGGGAGAGAGAGAGAGGACGCTGAAGGAATGGAGGGAATAGGAAGAGGGGGAGAGAACAAAAGGGTTACCGCGCGAGGATGAAAAGCTTATTCGGTAACTGGTCATTCAGTATTATCTAGTCTCTCTCTTTTCAACACACGCAACACACACACACACACACACACACACACACACACACACCACACACACAACACACGCACACACACACACACACACACACACCAGCATGAGAAAGCCAGATCACAAACACAAATTCAAACACACGAATAACTTTGACGCAAACCGACGCACGTGTTAAACCTTTTGTTATTCAGCAGACCATTACCCACGCGCAGTTGGTAGTGGGTGTACGTACCAATGCTCAGTTCGTATTACAATATTACAACCCCTGTGTGTGCGCCGAGTCCAGGTCCCTCTCACTCTCTTTATGATTTTGAAGCACTTATAAACATTATTTCTTGAATTCTTGAAGATATGAGATGTATCTAATGTAGATTATGGGACCATCTCAAGTCGTTGTGAGCATATTGACTAAAAACAGTCTAATGGAAGGATTAAAATTGTTCACAGAGCTTGGCGTAGGAAGGGTATATCACAGCCAAGCTTCATGAACTGAATATATACTGCATTGATGACCAATTAACGAATATTTGCATTTAGTAGTCTCGAGTTCACAACCTTGATATAGTTCAGCGGATGAGCAAAAGGCAGTGTCATCTCACAGTAAGAGCCTGTTTGTTTGTTTATTTGTGTAACAGAGAAACGGATAGGTGGTTAGGTAAGTAGGTAAGTAGGCAGGTAGATAAAGTGAGTGAGAGAGAGAGAGAGAGAGAGAGAGAGAGAGAGAGAGAGAGAGAGAGAGAGAGAGAGAGAGAGAGAGAGAGAGAGAGAGAGAGAGAAGAGACAGACAGAGGAGGGGGGCGCGTGTATGCGTGTACCTCTGTATGTGCGAGTGATTGAACAAATAGGAATAGAAAATGCATATCATTTAGAAGCCAAAAAAATAAACCAAAGCACTAGTAGTTATCCCATATCCAAGCTCCGCCCACGCAGTACCTTCCAAAAGCACTCGAGATAAGTTGTTGTTTTTTGAAGTCGCTTGCAATACCCTTGGCCCATGCAAGGACATTGCGTGTGGGGAGGGGGAGGGGGGGAGGGGCAGGAGAAGGGGGTAAAGTCTTACCTTGTCATTATCTCCTCTCATGGGGGCGTGGTTTCGGCTGTCTGGAGGGGCGTGGCTCGCCGTGGAATGCTGAGCGCTGATTGGAGGGCGCGACCTGAGGGCTGGGGGACTTGCTAACCTTGCCTGTTCAGTGTCCAGCAAGTGTTATCATTATCAACTTGTACCTTCTATCTATGAAGAATTCATAATAAGTACATAACCACGCATCTATTCATGCGTGGAGTGGGTTTGTGATTTTCTGGAGTTACACACACACACACACACACACACACACACACACACACACACACACACACACACACACACACACACACACACACATACACACACACACACACACACACACACACACACACACACACCACACACACACACACACACACACACACACACACACACCACACACACACACACACACACACACACATATATATATACACACATATATATATATAATTTGTTTTCTTGGGATT
>NW_020869822.1:414085-416585 GCF_003789085.1 Penaeus vannamei | reverse complement strand
TTTATGTGTTCTATGGATACTTAACGGGAACATAGCAGCCTCTACATTTCCAACATGAACCCAACATGGAGAGAGATGCTGTCCAAAACTTTTATGGAATTCATAAAAAAAAGAAAAATATGGCTGACGTAATTTGCCGAATATCATTTACGTTTCGGCGCCAAAGATAGGGAATGACTAATGAAGGTGGAATGCGCAGATGAAAGAGAAATAAAGCATTTATATTAAAAAGATAGAATGTAAAAATTCGATTGACATAAGATATGAAAAAATATCAAGTAAAATTACTACATGGGTAGACTTAAAAATATAAACTTTTGTCAACAACTGCATTGCAGAAGAAGCAAGACCCATTCCTACCCGCTTGGCTCATATTTTTTCTTTTGCATTTCAACATATTCTTTTGACAAAGCCATTACTTGCCTAATAAATTCTTTAGCCTAAGAATTCTCTTAGAAAATATAGAATCTTGGGTTTGCATAGAAGTCGCCGACACAGGTTAATCGGGCGGTTAAAGGGACAAATGGCAACAGCGGTTAAGAGAAATCAGCTGATTCCGGTTACTTCCCTTTACTCTCGAGGATAATTTGCTTCACAAAAGATAGGCTAACGCAACTGTCTACATTTAATGTAAGTAATTCCGGTATTCCTGTACTTCAAATGTTACCGCCATGACAGTAGCATTAATGTTGTTGATTTTGGTCGAAATGCCTACTGTAACACATGTGATTTTGAAACAAATCAACATAATGTAACGTATAGGATTCGTTATATAAGATATTTGATTTGATCAAAGATTGCTAGGTTTGATTGTGCTGATAGTATGATATATAAGGTATCTTTATTGTCAGTATCATTACATTGTGCTTGTTCATCTTGTTTTTTACTGCTAGTTATTGTTGCTATCTTTACTATCACTATATAATAAAAGAAAAAATACAAAAAGACAAAGAAGAAAAAATGGGATAATTGAAGTGATATGAGCCTCCAAAAATTGTCGTTTCTAATAATGTTTTTACGAAACAGGGTTCTCATCTCGTGTGGCAATACTTGTTCTTATACCGGTTGCATTTGATATTGTATTTCTTACGCATTAGTAATCCCGGCTCTGCCAGTAAGTAGTAAAGTCGATATTATTACTGTTATGTGTTTTAACTGATTCACTGACTATCATTTATCTGTGTTTACTGCGCAATTATCGTCGCTTCTATTATTGCTGTAACTGTACTTATGATCATTACGAGTTGTTTCGCCATTAATAATACTACCATTGCCCTTATCATCGTAATGATCTCAAGATTAACGTGTTTCTTTTGATATTGTTTCCCTAGGGTGCTTCCACCTGCCATCCTCAGTAGGCCATCCGCCAGAGTGGAGGCATTGTAGGCCTAAGCTTCCCTTAATTCTGTGGATTTATTAAGCGATAATTGCGAATTGCTGCCGTGTTTATGAATGTCATAACCGGCAAAATCGAGTCTCTTTTACAGTTTCATAAATTACCGGAAAATAATTCGAAATGAAGGAGAAAAGTCGACGTTTGTGACTTTCAGGACTGGATCAGGAAAATTTTGGATACGTTTGCCCAGATTATTTTTGGAAATATTCTTTTTAGATGAAATTAACTGAATCAGAGAAGAAAGAAGAAACTGCAAATGCTTGTTTCCGTATCTAAAAAACAATGATTTAAGACACCAAGGTTACATTTTAGTTCATTTTATTGCATTTTATCTCACCTGCAATACCAACATATAATAATTCTCACATATCAATAAATTTTCTTGTTTAGGTATTGACACCTTTAACCTATAACTATAAACTAAATCTGAAAAGATAAGTCCTGAACAGAGGCTGATCGCCATGCGACAACCACACACGTCTATATATGTAATGTGTTCTTCATCAAGGGTATCAGCAGATATCAAAATTCGTATATTCCTTCTTGAATCGGCCAACAACAACACAAACAAATGTTCCTTGGTCCTTTGACCTTCTTGATGGTGAAATGATCAAAAAAATCTTTTCTTAACTACGCAAAAAAAAAAAAAAAAAAAAAAAAAAAAAAATCCACTTACGCTATAGGTCTACATGCATTCTCGAAATCAGGGAGTACGTTATGCACGCTGTGATCTATATATAGTAAAGCACACTGCATTCACCACACACGCACCCAATGAAAATCTTCACAATAAGAGATGGTTCTAATGGGGACGGGTTAGCATTGGGGGGTGCCTCGTCCCCGTAGCACAATGACCACACAAACACCAATGCAGAAAAGTATGAAGGTATGAATGAGAATGAATATCTTCATTAAGAGATGGTTCTAGATGGGGGACCGGGGATTGGTAGGCATGTTGGGGGGGGGGGGGTGCCGTGGTAGCCATATGTGTGTCTTTATTATGTAGGAATGTCTGCTTGTGTGAGTGGGGGTGTTGTGTACATATGAGTGTATGGATTTATGATTTTATGTGGTGCAAGTGGTTTTATGTGGCTATGGGTGTGA
>NW_020869822.1:409085-411585 GCF_003789085.1 Penaeus vannamei | reverse complement strand
ATTTAAAATAAATATCAATGCTGATCATGATGATACTACCCTGAATGAGAACTAATGAGTCTCTTGCACATGTTGATACAAATATCTCCAACCTGATTCCCGATTCTTACTCTTACAAGTTTCAGATCACTGGTGTTTTCTGTGACTTCATTCATCCGTTAAAAGTGTCTAATGTATCGGATATGTGTCTAAAAATCACCGAAGACTCCTTGACTGCACGTTCTCCCCTCAGGTGTAACGGCCCAGGAGCTTGGTCCTTTGAGAGACCCTATACATCTTTTCCGTTTGATGATGAAATATATATGACAATATAGATTATATTTCGATAATCTATTGCTGTTTTTAGCTTTTGTTTATCATATCTAAACTATTTATATGTATATCAGTTTGTCATAACAAGCTAAAATACAGATGCACGACAAAGACACAGATGATAGATATACCATTGCCTGAATTTTGACGGGATGATAATGTTCCTTTGGCAAATGCAGCATTTACTGCTTTGTCCTTGACTTGCTTTAGCTTTCCTCCATTTGCTACTCCGTTTTTTTAATTCATTTACTGCATGATTCCTATTCATTTATTCTTTTATCTATTCATTTAACTCTTAGGCATGTGGATTGCTAACTTATGGCTTAATGTAGAAAAGGTATGAATGAGACTGGATATCTTCACAATGCAAGAGATGTATTTGACCGGTTTCGATTACGTCTTCGTCAGAAATACATTACGTAATCGAAACCGGTCAAATACATCTCTTATATTGTGAAGATATCCAGTCTCATTCATACCTTTTCTACATTTGTCAACATGGACACGGTTCATTATGGCTTAATCTCCCTTAAAGATATACAGCCGGTTTGTTAAAATTGTGTCAGGCCCGACCCAATGAATATCCGTATAAACAGACATCTATACACACAGAAATAAATGCATATCTAATGATCTATCAAATATACATTTATTTTTCTATCTGTACAGTAGATATGCACGTCTAAACTGATAGAAATGCATATATTTCTGTGTATGTGCATGTCTGTTTAATGAAAGTCTGTTAGGTCGGGCCTGGCACAATTTTAACAAACCGGCCGATAACAACTACTGTATGCTCATTCAAAACACAAGCACACTATGACGAAACATTTTCTGCTCAAAACTATGAAGCCACATGAAAAATATAATTGGTCAACATACCCATCCGCCCTAGAAAATCTCCCGCCCTTTTTCTTGTTTTTCTTTTGAAGAAAATAGCCAAGATTACGCCAAAGATAGTGGGGAAAATACACATTTCTAAGTTTAACATATCATACAGATCATTGCAGCTTCTCTCATATTTCAACATATTTACTTGAGATTAGAACGTATTACAAAATGTCAAGCTCTTAAAAAAGAGAAAAGATTGAATAGTAATAAAATAAAATAAAACGAAAATAAGGTGAATAACCCCGCGCCTCCTGAAAACTAAAAGATGGAAGACGCTAACCCTCTCGCGGTCTCCGACGTGGACCTCTCCCGGTATGACACGTCTTCGCTGTCATCTGATAAGCTGTCGTCACTAATATTAACATACTCATCCGCCCTACAAAATCTCCCGCCCTTTTTCTTGTTTTTCTTTTGAAAATAAGCCTAGGTTACGCCAAAAATAAAGTAAAGAAAATGTTCGAAATTCCCAGTTTAACATATACAGATCATTGCAGCTTCTCTTATATTTCAAACATTTACTAAAGATTAGAACTCATTAAAAAAATGTCAAACCCTTAACAGAGAGAAAAGAGTAAAAATAAAAGAGAATATAAAAATTACGAAAAAGATGAAGATGCTAGCCCTCTGTCGGACTCTGACGTGGACCTCTCCCGACATGACACGTCTTCGCTGTCATTTGATCAGCTGTCGTCACTTATATTCTGAGTCACTAAATTACTAAATGCACTGCACACCACTTGAAGCTAAAATGAGTAATGCGTAAATACAGTTATGAAGACATTTATGAAGGTATTTTAAAGTCAGAATTAACCTAAATCATTATGGAAGTCGACCTTTAATCACAGACTCAACGGCCTTGATTTTGGCACGAGAGAGACGGGGGGGGGAGACGATGCCAGGGTTGGGGGGTCAGGGAGGGGTGATACGGATCCGGAGGGGAGGGGAAAGGGGGGGGGGGTTGACACCACTGATTAAAGACTGGTTGAGACATTACACTGAACTCACTCTGTATTATGTATGCACTTAAATTTGTTGGTTTATTTGTTTTTTTTATTATTCAAATACGAAATTTGATTCTTGTTAGCTCTGCCATTTAAAACTGCATGTTATGATTTTAGGGAAAAAGAACACTTTTATGGTAAAATTGAGACTTTGATGATCATAAATAAAACTGAAATAGGATTAGAAATAGAGAACGAAAATAAAAGAGAAAATAAATCAAAATCACTTCTTTCAGTATTAATCATACAAAAAAGTCATTATTCAGTGCAGTATTTAAATAAAGGCATCATTGCTT
>NW_020869822.1:394085-404085 GCF_003789085.1 Penaeus vannamei | reverse complement strand
TATTGTACAAAAGTTTGTTGTTTGCCAGATGTCACGAGAACCTGTCCCCACACTGAATTATTGCCATTACATTATTACTATCATTATTATTATTATTATCCTTATTATTAATATAATCATTATTATCCTATTATTATCATTATTATTAATATAATTATTATTATCATCATTATTGTCATTATCAATACCGCTACTGATATTATCATTAACATTGTCCATAACATGTTCATGGTCAATGGTTAAAACAAATAAATATAGCGTCCTTGCCATTTTTCCTCCACTGAGCTTAGCGTCGTAAATATATATTTCTTCTTTTAGCTTATTTCCAATCCCACTCGTCCCTTCCCAAGGCTTCCTCTCCACCGAGGACGACGTGGCTCCCGGCAACCAGGGCCTCAAGGATCAGGTGCTCGCCCTCCGCTGGGTCCAAGACAACATCCACCACTTCGGCGGCGACCCCCTGGAGGTGACCCTCTTCGGCGAAAGCGCTGGCGCGGGGTCCTCTCACATCCTCATGCTGTCGCCTTACGTGCTGGGTGAGACGTGGGTCTTGTTCATTGGAGAGAGGGAGAGGGAGGAGGAGGAGAAGGAGAGGGAGAAAAGAGGGAGAAGGACAGGAAGAGGGAGAGGGAGGAGAGGGAGAGGGAGGAGAGGGAGAGAGGGAGATAGACAAAGATAGATAGATAGAGAGAAGGGGCGACAAGACAGAATATGAGATACAGAGAAAGAAAAAGAGAAAGAGAAATAATTCACAACAAAGAGAAAGAATCCAATAGAATCCCAACCATAAAGGCAGCCAACGAACACCCGCAGTTCCCCTACCCTGAACAACGCACTCTAACCACCAAATCTCTCCTTAGGGTTGTTCAAGCGAGTGATCCTGCAATCCGGGTCTGCCCTTTGCCCTTGGTCGCTGGGCGGGGCTCACCTCGAGGTTGCTAAGTATACTGCCATGTTCTTCAACTGCACGACTGACCAAGGAAACGAAGAGATGATACGTTGTCTCCAGGAGGTCGACGCCCTTAAGCTGGGCTCCATGCACTCGCATTTCTTCGTGAGTTCTCTCTCTTTGAATTAATGATGTTTTTTGCTTCTTTATTCGTTTAGAGGTTATTGTGTGACTGGAGATATATGTCAACCATGTTCATAGGTGCTGATTTCAGGGATACAGAATCGGTAGTTGAAATACCATTATCAGTATAACTTTGAAGATAATGTCTATTGTGACATATCCATGGACATCCAATGGACAAACACAAAATCAATAATTCAAAACCCTAGAATTAAGGGAAATAGGAAGAATAAGGCGAAATAGAACAGAAAACCAAAGCTGATGTTTAGTGTGCGTCCAATTTCAGGAAAAGAAAACTTGGCGCGCATCTCAGACTTTGGAGTTTGAGGGAGAGAAAAAAAATAGTGATTTTTAAGGCAGGAAAATTCAGTGAAAATAATAAGAATATTGTAGACGTTTTAGTATGCAAAGCAGATGCAACATAGGAATCAAATGTCAGCTGATACGAATGAAAGAAGTTTTAGAGAAACGGAATACTCGAGTTTGGGGTGAGTTGCCAGTTTCTCCTTTCCTAAGCGTGGATGCACAAAAGTACTCTCCACACTTATGGGTCCATCCATGCTGTAAGATTTCCGCATAACAACACATTCTAAATCAGGGGTTCTTAACCTTGAAACTACCACATTTCTAAAAAGTTGTTCTTCCTATAAATTCGCTTTGAAATCTTTAAATAAGATTCCGTTTCATATTTAAAGGGAATTGAAAAGAGAGCATGGTTTACCGCGAGACTGGGAGGCAACGGGGCTCACCAGTCCGCAACGTAAATCATTAAGGATTGAGAGTAATTTACAAGACTCCATGCATTTCGAAGGATAGGAAGGTGGTTGTATAAGTACAAAAGATGGAAAATTAGGAAAGGTGATACTTTGCATCTTCCGCTGAATCAGTATTAAACTCGCACCCATAAAAAACCAACACCATTAAATAAACTATTCCCTAAGGCTCCCATAACCTTAGAAATGCCTAAACTCCCCTTGGGAAGCTTACCCCAAAGAAGAACCTCTGTTATAAACAAGAGAAGTTCAATCCTGTCATAACAGAATTATATGCGCTTGTCTTCTCTCCCTTCGTGGGCAAAATAAAACAGACAGTATGTCACAGCAAAGAATATCCATTGTAACAAATGGAATTAAAACTAAATCTTTAAATCTTTACCGATTCCAGAACTCATTATCCCTCATACAATCTGCACAGCCAGTGAACCCCTTGCCCGTAAGATTCAGAACCAGCTGTTCATTCCATCCGCGCGACACAGAACCATCTATTTGTTTTAGACACCGAACCATGTTGGGATCCCGCCATTGAATATATTCCTCGGCACGAAAAAAAAAAATAAATAAAAAAATAAAATGACATCCTACACAGCAGTTTCCCCTTTGAAATTATTTAGAAAACGCGTCTAATCCACACACGCACATGCCTACCCACACACATACACGCCTACACAGAGAAAGGTGATCCCGTAGTGAGTTTCTTGGCCGTGGCAGATTTGGTACACGCTCCCGATCCTGCTGGGGCCTCGCGTGGACGGCTCCTTCCTGCCGCACGATCCCGAGAAGCTGCTGAAGGAGTCGAGGCACAAGAAGATTGACATTATCTCCGGAATTACCAAGGACGAAGGAGCGATATTCGCCCTCCGTAAGTCATTCTTTTGCTCTATTTCCTCTAGTGAAAAATAATAAGAAAAAAAAATTGCCATGATCTTGACCCCAGAAGGACGGGCGAAGGGGAGCGGCTCAGTCCTACACGCCCGGGCTTTGAACGTAATATTACGTCACTCGCTCTGCCAATATAAGGGTGTAATATTACGTCACTCGCTCTACCAATATAAGGGTGTAATATTACGCCACCCGCCGTTCCAGGGTCGCAAGCAAATGATAGGAAAACCAACCTTATGAAGTGAAATGACTTTCCCTTCTCTCCGCACTTCAGCCACGTTCGGCAACGAGGCCCTCCGGTCCGCCATGCGCTTCAACTTCGAGGAGTCGGCGCCCGTGGCCCTCGAGTTCAGCGAGGGCGACATATCCCCCTTGAACCAGACGCTGCTCATCTTCGACCGCTACCTCGGGGGAATCAACTTCAATGAAAATGATGCAGAGAACGTCAAAAATGTAGGTGTTTGGTGAGAGAGAGAGAGAAGAGAGAGAGAGATGAGAGGAGAGAGAGAGATGAGAGATGCAGAGGAGTGAGAGACGGGCGAGGAAGGAGGAGGAGAAGAGAGCGAGGGGTGGACTGATGTGGCGGAGGGGGGTGAGGAGGAGAGGTGGGGAGAGGGAGAGAGGGACGAGAGAGGGAGGGGGCGAGGGAGAGGGAGACGGCGAGGGAGTGGAGGGGCGAGGTGGGTAAGGGAGCGTTCAGGGAGAGGGAGAGGGAGGAGGAGAGAGAGAGAGAGAGAGAGAGGATGGGCGAGGGACGTGGAGGGAGGAGGGGAGGGGCGGGAGAGGGAGAGATGAGAGGGAGAGGAGAGAGAGAGGAGAGGAAGAGGAGAGGAGAGAGGAAGAGGACGTAGAGAGAGGAGGGAGAGGAGAGAGTAGAGAAGATGGGGATGAGAGAGAGAGGAGATGAGAGAGGGAGAGAGAGAACAGGAGAGACGAAGGAGAGCGAGAGATGAGAGGAGAGAGGAGGAAGAGAGAGAGAGAGAGAGAGAGAGAGAAGAGCGAGACAGAGGAGGAGAGCAAGAGAGAGATGAGAGAAGAGAGAGAGAGAGAGAGAGAGAGAGGAGAGAGAGGAGAGAGAGGAGAGATGAGAGAGTGAGAGAGGAGAGAGAGAGGGGAGAGAGAGAGAGAGAGAGAGAAGAAGAGAGAGAGATGAGAAGAGAGAGATAGACAGAGATGAGAGAGAAGAGATGATGGGAGAAGAGAGAGAGGGGAGAGGAGAGAGAGAGGGGTGAGAGAGAGAGGGTGAGAGAGAGAGGTGAGAGGAGAGAGGGGACGAGAGAGAGGTGAGAGGTGAGAGAGTAAGGAGAGAGAAGATGTATGAGAGAGAGAGAGAGAGGTGAGAAGAGAGAGGGGTGAGAAGAGAGAGGGAGGAGGAGAGGAGTAGAATGAGGAGAGAGAAGGGAGAGAGAGAGAGAGGGAGAGAGAGGAGAGGGAGGAGAGAGAGGAGAGAGAGGGAGAGAGAGGGAGGAGAGGGAGAGAGAGGATGGAGAGGGAGGGAGAGAGGGAGAGGAGGGAGAGAGGGAGAGGAGAGGAGAGAGGAGAGGGGAGGAGAGAGGGAGGGAGTGGGAGGAGAGGATAGAGGGAGGAGGGAGAGAGAGGCGAGAGGAGAGGGAGAGAGAGAGGGAGAGAGAGGAGAGGAGGAGACGAGAGAGAGAGAAGGAGAGGAGAGGAGAGGAAGAGGAGAGGACAGAGAGAGAGATGGATCGCGAGAGAGGATGAGAGAGAGATGAAGATTCGAAGAGATGAGAGAGAGGAGAGTTTGAGAGAAGAGAGATGGAGAGAGACGTGAGAGAGATGAGGTGTGAGATGAGAGAGAGAGTGAGAGGATGAGAGAGGAAGAGAGAGAGGGAGGAGGGAGAGGAGGGAGAGGGAGAGGAGAGGAGAGGAGAGGAGAGGAGAGGAGGAGGGAGAGGAGAGGAGAGGAGGAGAGGAGAGGAAGAGAGAAGAGGGAGAGAGAGGAGAGGAGGGGAGAGGAGAGGGAGAGAGAGAGAGAGAGAGAGAGAGAGAGAGGGAGAGAGAGAGAGAGAGAGAGAGGAGAGAGAAGAGAGAGAGAGAGAGAGAGAGAGAGAGAGGGAGAGAGGAGAGAGAGAGAGATAGAGAGAGAGAGAGAGAGAGAGGAGGAGGAGGAAAGTGCGTGCATGGTTAAAGCAGTATTTCCACATGAGAACGTGTTAAAAATCATACTTCCACAATATCCGCAAATTTCTTCATTGCCAACAAGACTGACCTTTTCACCTCCCTCTTTTCAGATGTTCAGCGACCGACATTTCGCCGTTTGCCACGACCTGACTTCCCTCCTCCACGACCACAACTGCGGCCGGAAGAACAAGAGGGTCTTCCGGTACGAGCTGAAGCACCGCGGGAAAAAGTCCCTCGGCGACTCTTTCTCTCTCGATTTCGGCAGAGATTGTGAGGGTCAAACTTCTCACTGTTCTTACTCTTCTTTGTTCAAAGAATAAAGGCTGCAGCAAGGAAAATAACAAAAACAAAAAAGTGGTCAGTTATAATGTATTTGAAAAAATGGCTTATTTCCCAAGGATGCTTTTAATTAACTCGACGTTTAGTTATTTCAAACAACGGACTATTTCTCAGACATGAAGGACCTACAAGTTACAGTTGCCTTCCAGGGGTGTCTCACGGGGACGAGCTCTTCTACCTCTTCCAAGGAGGTCCGCTGCTTGCCCCGCTGGAGGACGAGGACGACCTTAAAGTCAGGGACATCTTTTCGACTCTCTGGACGAACTTCGCCCTTACGGGGTAGGGGATTGGCGTTCTTAGCGATGGCTACGGTTATATTCGAAGCTCTTTTTGAGAACCAAAGTCAATCACTTCAATCTGAACACACATAACATCTCGACACAGCACATACAACACAATGCTGTACGTTAAGCTACAGGCATGCAACAAGTCATGAATACATTCGATATACATAACACTTGGAATTAAATATAACCTGTCAACGTAACCCCTAGCACATTTTAAAACCTACGAATGACATGTCAACATGTATGCTAATATTGAAACGTCTAAACAACATTAGGTTATCTATAAATTTTTCATCTTCACTAATGGTTAATGGTTAAAATAAATGGGCTAGACATCTAAGGTCATATAGCACTAAAGGAAGGTATAGTAAAGGGGGATGTCAGGTGATAGTTGCTATGTGTCAACTATCTAGAGTAGTTTCATCTTCACTAAAAACTCACAAATATGACGCAGCAATAAAGCGAAAAGACCTTAGGCTCATTCATGGCATTTCTTAGTCTAGTGTCCTGTGTACAACACTCCGCTATACAGAAGAGTGTGCGATTTAAGTCCTTCTCTTCCTCAGAGACCCAACGCCTGACGACAGCCTGGGCTTCAAGTGGGAGCCCATGAAGAACGGCGACCTGAGCTACCTCGCCATCACCCCGAACCCTACTATGGAGAACGACACTCGACAGGAGGTGGGTTGCGTGGTGGGAAGTTCTAACTATTCTATCCAAACGCTTATGAAGTGAAAGATTCGAAATATGATACTCTACTCTAACGATTTCCACTCTTCCCTTCTTTGCTTTGCTTCTCAAACTCTTTGCCTGTCCATCATCTGTAGACGCGGGACTTCTGGTTCTCACTGCCCACGAAGCAGAACGTGATCCTCCACCGCGAGAAGGTCAAGAACCTGAAGGTCGAGGAGATCACAGAAGAAAATACTCAGGAAACCGAAGGCAATCAAGAAGCCACAAAAGAAGGTACTCAAGAAGCCACGAAGGAAAGTACTCAAGAAGCCACGAAGGAAAGTACTCAAGAAGCCACGAAGGAAAGTACTCAACAAGCCACGAAGGAAGGTACTCAAGAAGCCACGAAGGAACAGGAAGGTGCCGAGTCTGAGACCGCTTCGGATATCCCTAAAGAGCCTTCGTCTGAGGACAAGCGCGTTGAAACAGACACTGGGGCGGAGAGCCAAATCGAGGCTCCGAACACGAGACAGGAGGGTAGAGATGAACTGTAATTTCCTTGAAATAATATGTAACTCTAAATTCTAAAAAATAAGTATCTGAACTGTTCTATTCAAATTTTCATTAACATTCCAATGCCATTTGATTGTTCCCAGCCAAGCAAATACACGTTTTTGTTTTGTTTTAACACTTTTAATGGTAACCTCCAAAGATCGAAATATGTACAGTACAGTCCAGCAGTAAGATAACTACACGATGATAAAATAGTTTTCATGATTAACCCATTGTGTCCCAGCGTCCTCATTTGAGGACCTTTAATAAAACATTCCTTTCTTTATAAAATAGCTAATGGAACAACTTGAACATACATAAATAAAAAAAAAAAACAATTTTTTTTCGACAACCTTAGGCAGTATCTGTTTCACTGGTGTATACTTCAGAGTTCAATTGGGGTCTAATTTCCATATTAAATTGAGCTACAAGCAAGCCACCATCCTAACATGTAAATAGAATACTACAATACCCATATCAGTTATGTATATATATTCACATGTTAAGAGACTGCGTCGATTGGGGACTCTGGGATAATATCATGAAATCATGTGCTCCTACTGGTCACAGAATATGTGATTTTACATTCACTGTTGATGAGCTGAAAACGTTCATTGGGATACTACTATTTTCTGGATATCACAAAGTTCTGAGAGACACCATGGGTTAAATGAGGAAGATCTCGGGGTCATTGTCATCTTGTGTAAAGATTGGTATATTTTTCAATAATAAAGCCAAGGACAATGTACCTGTCGAAAGGGTTCAAAAGTAGGACTCTAGTGTCACTAATCAAAGGTATTTCAGCGGTTTAGCATATTTGAGGAATGCATATCTGTAGATGAACTGGCTGTGAAGTACTAAGGTCATAACCCACTAAAGCAGTTTATAAGAGGCAAACCCATCAGCTCAGGTACAGTTACAATTTTGATTTGCATTGTGATAAGAGTTCTACGAATGAAGATGATGACGGTTTGTTACTCAGAACAAAGGCTATTTTTATAGGCTGTAAAAGTCTTCCGTTCTAACTCTGTTTTCTTTGTCAAATTCTTCACTGGGTATGATTTGTTGGTTCATCTTAGGAATCTTGGTTATCAAGCCCCAGGTACATTCAAGGAAAATAAACCTGAGAAAATGTCCTTTACGGCCAACACACATCATGGAGAAACAAGGAACCTATGATTATGTTTCACACAATATTTTTTGTTAGATAGTCTGACAAGTGTGTGTTGGAACAAACTATGATACCAATGAGCCTGTCAAAAAGGGACAGAGATTGAAAAGTTATATAAAAGTAAAAGGCGATGTTCCTCAGCCAAATGTCCAGAACTAGTCCCATTATGGGAGGCATAGATCACCATGATTGGTTGGCTGGGAGGTATGTAACATCTCTGCTGGGAAAGAAGTGGTACTGGCCACTCTTCAATTGTGTATTAGATACGATGATTGTGTATTTGTGTATTCAATGCATACTTGTGGATAGCATGGGCTATCCACAAGTTCCTCAATCAAGAAGAGCAGCTTGATTTAGTAAGCTTCAAAACAGTAGTATGTGTGCCATATCTGAAGTCAGGCGATGCAGGCAGAAGAATGGGGAGAAAAAGCAATGCCTCAAGCCTATCTAGAAGCCTTGGTAATGCTCAGTATGGCAGAAAGGGCCATGTTATTGCAAAGCAGTAACAGCAAAGACTTTGCTAAAGAAAGCCTTTTCCCAAGAACCTATTGTGCCAAATGCAATGTAGGACTCTGTATACAATGTTTTGCCCCTTATCACAAAAAGTGAATTAAAAATAATTTCCTGAAGGCTGGAGTTCACTTTTCAGTTCATTCGTCTGTACATTTTCTATTTTATGATGTTTTAGAAGCACAGTTTTATTTTTGTATGCTTTTCATCTAACAAACAGAATGGAAGAATTGATATCTGCCATTGCTATGAAATGGCAGATATTCATTTTCAAATAACATTTCTTTCCTTTTATTAGAAAACTGTACACCGAGGAAAACAATAATACAAAGATTGCTGAAAACATTTTATATACTTACAAAAAAAATAATATACAAAAAAAGAAAATGAAAATATTACTCATAAGTACATTTATCACTTAACCATTGAAAATTAACATGATACTAAGATTAACAATCACATTTTTTTATCATGATTCCTTTGGTTAATACAAATCCAGTGGACTAAACCATAATCAAATCCGCAGACCCATTAATATATGGCATACACCTTCACCTCCAGATCTTGAGCATATTTACCAACTCCAGCACACTGATAATCTGTAAGGCACTAAGTGGTTTGATGTTTCTTACTAGTCATCATTACTTATCAAAATATGTTTTATATGGAAAAGTTGCAGTATGTACACTATAATGGAAGAAGGTTTTCACTCAAAAAGAAAAGCAATCCTTTTTCCTTATACCACATGTTATAGAACAGAATTCTTGCATAGTTATCTTTCCAAGGTATTGTAGAATCAAATGAGAATAACATCAATCAGTGCCAAACAAAGAAGCTATCATTAACAACTGACAAAAAATGTCTTGTCTCAACTCCGTCATCTTTTTTGGTATTGTACAATTGTAACCCTTTTAATAAAAGGACTAGCCATAGGAACATACTTTTTGTATCGGAGCCTCCACAACAGCATCATAACAGCTATGATGCACATATTAACAAGAAACATATTAGCATATATGCAACATCAATAGCAAAAACTTCATTCAGCATCTATCAAATAAATGCAAGTAAAAGTTTAATACATTTAAATATTTTTCCAAAGGAAAGAAAGAAAGGAAGGAAGGAAGGAAAGTTGCAAATTTTTAATTCAAATTTTCTTTTTTGGCAAGCAAAAGACAACTCTTGCATATCAACCAGCATATGCAGGATTAACATATTATTCATGCAAAAGGAAAGAAAAAGAAGCAGAATAATAATACGAGAAGTCTTCAATATCAGTATAAAATAGTTCTCCAGTTTAAGTTCCTTAATAGTAAATGCCTAGGTCCCTAGTGCCTAGATCATTTAATTAATAAAAAAATATATGTCATTGAAAAAAGCAAAAATGCAATGAAAAGTACAATTATAACTAACAGCCTGTCAAAAGGAAAACAAAATAAATTCAAAATACTAATATCCATAATATCAATAATAATATCAGCTATATTATAATAATAATATTATCATTATCTTCATCTTGTTTAATGCAAAAACATAATTCTAATAGTGGTACAAATATATAAATCAATAACTTCTGCCATAACACTCATAATACTAATAA
>NW_020869822.1:379085-386585 GCF_003789085.1 Penaeus vannamei | reverse complement strand
GAGAGAGAGAGAGAGAGAGAGAGTGTAACATTCATGAATCATACCTTGCAATTCCTCAAGAATCCAAGCCTGAAAATCTGGTCAGTTGCCAGCTGGTCGGCTGAGGCTCGCACAGTGGATATGATGATGACCCTTCGCTCGTCTCCTTGGAATTCTTCTGGGGAACCGACTTTGGTTTCCCTTGCACCATTCACCTTCCTCAACTGTGTCCTGATCTGTGTATCAAAACAAAAATGAAAACAAGCAGATAATTAATGATAAATCTATGCAAATATCACTACTAAAGAAGAAGAAGAAGAAGAAGAAGAGAAGAAGAAAAAATCAAACCATAGGGCAACCACTATAATCTAAAAACAAGGAATGACAATAAGCATGTAAATACTAAATAAGTATGTAAATCTATGAAAAAGAAAGAAGAAGAAGAAGAAGAAGAAGAAGAAGAAGAAGAAGGAGGCGAAGAAACAATAATTAAGCAAAATGTCTTCAATATGCGTACCTTTTCAACTTGCCGTCGGTATGGTGTTATTATCCCTATTTCTCTGCCGAGAACCTTTGGATTTCGAGACGACAAAAGCTTCTTTACATAATCGATCACGAAAGAAACCTTTGGAAAAGAAGAAAAAAAGAACTTTGATCCTACGGAGATTATATATCATGGACATTAACATATACACAGATGAACACGTACATCTCTATCACTGAAACCGTAATGATGGAAGATTATAGAAATAATAACAACAGGATCAATTGAGATGTTATTGTTATCAGCCCTGCAGATCCACAAATGTTTGTTTTAATAGCAACTAGATTCCATGAGAATTTTGCTTTGCAGATCCTTTTGAAGAAAAACATTGTTTAACTGTTAATAGAGATCAACCATGAAACTTATACAAGACAGAAAATAGTTAAGGAGGAGAAGGAATAATAATAATAATAATAATAATAATAATAATAATAATATTAACAGTAATAATATCAACAACAATAACAATAATAATAATAAAAATAATACCAACAACATTAATAATAGTAAATAATAAAAACAATAATAATAACAAGAACCATAATAACAATAATAATGGCAACAATAATAATGATATAAGAAAATTGACAATAAAAATATACTTTTACTCATAAATATATAAAATCTTGTATAAAAGCAACATGAAATCTTCAACAAAATATGTAATTAATCTTAAAAAAGGTCTCTTTACTTGAAATAATGAACAATACACAAGTCTATTCTCTTCCGACAAAGTTTACTTTACCTCAAGTGCGTTGAAGAAACTCGGTGAATTTCCTTCTCGTTCATCTTTTCCTTTTACGCCGTGAAAGATGATTGGGAAGTTCTTCTTGGGCAAGTACTCCCAGTTACAGAAAGCTGTAACATACACTGGATCTGCACAAACCTGCCATGAATACAATCTTTCTTAATGAATATTCAAAATATATTTAATTCATATTACATAAATATCAACTGATCTCCCCAACACCATCTTGGGAGGGCATGATCACTGACTTACATCTATCATGCTTATAAAAATAAATCTAAGACACAATGTTAATGCAACACCTTGACTCTTGGTTGTACATGAGATATGAACATCAGCAATACATTCCATTCCCAATATCATCCCCTTTGAATTGGCATTGAGAGAGATGAGTCTTGTCTAAGTTTTGAGTTTGACTGTAGGTTACAATAACTTGGTCTCTCATGTAATTGTATATGATCTTTTTTTTCTAAATTCATAATCAATGTATGCCTATCTGTTGCAAATTAATAAGAAAAGAAAGGTTGAAGAAAGGACGATACCTTAAGTTCTGAGTCATAGAACATCTCATTAGGTTCCTTGAGAATGGAAGCATGTGAACGGTAGTTGTTGAGCAATTTAGTCACAACCTGCCTGTTGTAATGGCCTGTACTATCCCTGTACATGGGCATCTCCATCAACCTTTCCAGATAGGACTTATCTGTAAAATATGTAAAGAAATCATTGAATACAATATATAAAAACAACATTTACCAAAAACTTATGGAAAAGAAAAGAAAAGAAAAGAAAAGAAAAAGAAAGAAAGATAAAGGTTATCCAACACCACATATGTCACCCATACCTAGGCCATTCCTGTGGAAGAGACTATCATCGCCTGTGAAGCACTGGGTGTTCCTAATCACAGGACCCAACTGGTGAGGGTCCCCAGTCAACACCACCTGAGCATCCTTCTCTACAATTCCTGCCAGTGCGGACATGGCTTCAGGCTCCATGGCATGGCCACACTCATCTAGAAACACATGAGTTATGTGACCTTGAGGGAGGGAAGCTCCTGCTATCCTGAAATGACAAGCATATAATGGTAAGCTATAAAACTGCAAACAGAGTGAAGACAGTTCTCTGGCATCCCTGTAATTAGCATAAGATCATTGTCTTTCTTTAAAGACACGATACCAAATAGCATTACCATTCTTTCTTAAAAGCCAACTGTGACATGTTTTGATTTCTAAGAATTTTTTATCATTGGACACTATGCAAGAACATTTACAGAAAAGGATATAATTTTCAAAAATATATAAAAAGGAAACATCAAAACTATAACTGGTTTTCATACTTTACAATAGAAAGTGATTAGAAAAAAAATATATATATTTTTCTAAATATCATTTTATATACTTAATTGCTGTAAACCATACTTGAAGTACCCTTGTCCTAAATGCTATAGAAATAAAAAGGTAGAAAAAAAAAGAAAAAAAGAAAAATGGTCTATGAATTTGAATTCGATAATAATAAAAAAGTTCTTTATCTTACTTCCCAGCTGTCACCAATGTGCAAACTATGATCTTGTACGCCATGAGTTTCTCATCCGATGGGGTGTAAATATTGCCATCTTGGATATTGGACATGTCCCGTAATTTTTCCGGAATGGTTGATCTGGAGTGTGCAAAGGTATAATATTACGGAGTTGCATTCACAGGGAAAAAAACAAAAAGAAAACAAAACAAGAAAAAAGAAGAAAAAACAAGAAAGAAAGAAAGAAAGAAAGTAAATAAGAAAGAAAATCAGTACAAAATCAAAACTTGCAATACAGTATTCATGAGGATATTCATTACTCTTAACAAAAGATATTAATGCACAAATTGAACAGATGGGGAGGGGTCTTACATCATCCGTGATTCTGCATGCATACGCAACATGTGCTGTTTTGAGATGTGTTCCAGGAGACGTATAGCAATAATATCTGATGCAGAATTTGATGGTGCACACGCCACTATGCGGCTACTGGGTTGCAACTTGTAAATCTGGATAAAAGAAAGAAAGGAAGAAAGAAAAAGGAAAAACAAAATAAAAACATTATCTCGTAGCTGTACATTTTTTAATGAAATGATATCCAAATGATTACAATATTTTATAAAGTATAAACACTCTTAAGAGAAAAATTATCACTTTTTTTCCGCAGATCATATGAAAGAAATGTATATTTCACCTTCTGAGACACCAAAGAATAACAATAACAAAGAACAGACTATGAAACTCAACAATCTAAAAAAGAAACAATAATATTTTGCACCAATTCATTTGCATCAATAAATAGATAAAAATCATGTAATTTTCCTTAACTTACCTGCTTGATAGCCTCAACAATGGTAACAGTCTTCCCTGTGCCAGGGGGACCAAACACAATGTATGGGGCAGGCTTTGAGGTCCCTGCGACAATGTTACGTACAGCTTCCATTTGCTCTGCATTGGATTCCAGTTTGCGGTTAAATGGCCTGTAGAGGAGGTATGTTCTTTGCATTGGTCTGGTGAAATGATATCACAAAGACTGAACAAGTAGAATCATTATTTCCTCTGTACTGGACACAATAACAATAATCACATAACCAACAGGATTTTGAAACAACACAGCACTCTCCTCTCAAAACAATTGATGGAATATTTACATAAGTGTAATGTTCAATTACAAAAAGATGAAAATAAAATTAAAAAGGTAACCTTCACACCAATCCCTTTTGAATATGAAGCACTTACACCAACTAATAAACAAAATTATTTACAATTAATTTACAAAAAACAACTTGTGATCACAAATCAAAAATGAAGCAGTATATTTACCATGTATTTCATTCTTTCCCTATGCCAGAAACCCGAAATACTCACAAAATATTTTGGATGGAAGCTGCGCTTGAGGCTGTGTTTCTGGGGAAGGTCAAGTTTCTGAGAGACAGTGACTGTGTCAGAGTTATTGCTCTATGGCACACTCTCAGCGGATAGCGGCTGAAGGTGAATTCCACATTGACTTTCATCCTGTCAACAAAGGTGCGCATAAATCTGGAAATGAAAAGTTAAAACCATTAACAAAAATGAGGAAACTTGGCTGGATTGCAGTGATAAGTGAACAGAATCAGAAATGTAATACTACTACTTTAAGTGAGAGGGATAGATAATAGATGAAGCCTCTTGTAAGAGTAGTTTGTACCATTTAAACTATGATCAAGATGCACACAAGACCTATCTTTCGTTCTGTACTTCTACCACTGAATCTACATCAATTACATTATTTCTCACTTACTCTGGATTAAACGCTAAGTAGATGGACCTCTCAAGGACCTGGTGAACACAACCTTCATAGACTGCCCTTTGTCCTGGCAGCTTGACAAAGACATTATCTCCACGCAAGACTGATGGACGGTTTTCAGCTAATCCTGGTACCTAGCAAAGTGAAGAGACATCATTATATCATTATTTCCAAGTAAAAGAAAGAAAGAAAGAAATTCTTTTTTTTTTCATTATTCTCTTACAATTGTTGATGTTTATGTAATCACATGTGCTTCTCTTATAATTCCCTGTAGGATATTATTGCTAGCTACCTAAACCTTGAGTATATATTTTACTTTTATATTATATGAGGGAAATATATAACAAATAGGCTCCATATTTGATACATATAATTTCCTCTTTGCGGACTATATTCAAGTATTTCCACAAATGAAAATTATTCATTCTGGTAAAGAATGTTTAATCACAGACAGCAGGTGGATTGTACTAATATGAACAAAAGTTTGCTTCTTTATCCAGCCAGAGAGTCTGAATCACCTGAGTTAACAAAGCTGCTGTAGGAAGTGTTGCCGTTGCTCAATAGATAACACAGTTCACATATGTGTATCAACTTTGGAACTGAGGGAAGTTTCTTACATGCAAAAATCATGTACTGCAGTTCTAACGTTTGTTACAACAAATGATCTTCAAGATTATAGTACTGGTATTGTAGCTACATATGTCTGTTAAGCAGTGCATTTTCACTTCTGACTCTACTCCACTGCCTTGTCTTATCATGTCACAGCCCATATACTCTTCATAGTAAGACACTTATTCAGTGTTCACATTTCTTCCATCTGCTTCGTGGTGTGAACTCCCACTGTAGAAAGGCAGAGAGGACCAAACTTTTGTTCACAAAAGCAGGGAAATGTCATGTCTACTATGATTTTAGTTTATTATTAAAAGAGCTTAGATACTAAGCAGTTAAATACTAGTCCTACCTGATCTCACCTGTGCACCCTTTATATTGAATTATGGAAAGATTTTCATTCTTTTTTCTTACTGGTGTTATCAATGCTAATAATTAATGGCAATAATAATAATAATAATAATAATAATAATAATAATAATAATAATAATAATAGAAATGGTATTAACAGTATTAGAAAAAAGAAACTGTTTCCCAAAATTTTGAGGAAAGATGATATCAGGTGAGATTAGGTAGAAATACTAATTGACACTTTGGTAAAATGGCCCTTGTAGAATCATATAGGTGTAAACAAATTTCACAAAACAAAACTACAGGAACAGTGTAATTATCTATGTAGGAATGGGTTAATGACACAGTTTGCCTAAAGAAATTATTCATTCTCATTCATATCTTCTTCCAACATTCCTGGCAATCATTTGGAAGTTGATACATACCTCAAGCTCTACACAGTCAGCTTTTGAGTACTGCTGTCGTGACACTCTTGTCAAAGGTGCCTCAGGCATGTTGTAGAAACCAATGTCTATTTCCATCTGCATTTCTTCAAGCCAAAGCAATGTTTGAAACCATTTCACATAGTTATTTTCATTCAGACCATCCTTCAGCATTGCTCTATGAAAAATAACAAAATAAACACAAAAATGAAAGAGAAAAAATGTAATAAATTTATTTAAAAAATAATCAAACAATGAAATAAAAAAAAAATAAATCCTATATTGACAGGATTTCCTCCCACCAAACCAAGAAATATGCTGGGGCTCGTGCAGAGTTAGCCATTCAAGTGAATAATCAGAAGCTTGGGCAGTGAATATTTAACTCTGCTTTGCAGAATTTTGGCAACAGAATCAACAATTTCTCAACATTTGCAGATAAACCAAGGCTTTAACTCCACACCTGATGGGCTGTAGCTCCTGAACTGCCATGCACAGAGCCAAAATTAGCAAACAATTGTTTAGGAAACATAACTAAGGAGCTGGCTGACTGTACATTAGGGTGGAGTGAAAAACTTTTACTTTTTTATTTTCAAAAGGCCTGGATGGGGAAAAGTTGTGGTTTCACAAAGCAAATGCTGCATTAAAATGATTTTCTTCTAAGATAATATTTAGATTATGTACACCAAGCTTAAAGTTCTTCCCTATGATGCTTATTATGATGCATTTCTTCCAAATCTGCCAGGTATATGTTATCAAGAACTGCCTGTAGTGAAATTTCAACTAACTAGAATTAATGTAGACCTACCAGATCTTGATAAAGAAGTGTTAAGTACTGACCAATCATACTAGTATGATATGTGTGACGCATTCAAGTATGGTGTTTGTCAGAGAATCTAGCACTACGTCAGCCAAGAACTCTCATTCATTCTCGATGCGTAACAGCAGCAAATTGGATTCTAAGGTTCTATGATCTCTGCTCTCAAGACAGAAGGAAATGCATCCTCCTCCTTGTGGTGAGTTCTGGGTGATTAGGATAAGAAAAGTACAGAAATATCATTCAAATTAGCAAAAAGCTGCATATACTGTATGTCTTAAGATTAATCTTTACAGTATGGACGGACTAAGGTAGGGGATATTGAAGATATCCTGAGCATACCATCCCCCAGCAACTTAGATTGTTGAATAAAATTTTGTTATGTGGAGTTGGGAACTTAGTCTCTGGCGAGTGCGCCCGGACTATAAAGAACTACCGTTTTAAACAGCATTGTTATATGAAGAGACAATGGATATCCAATGCCTTTTCTTATTCTATTATTTTTATTACACATGGTTGTTAAGACATCTTATTTAACACAATAGTTATTGACCATAGATACCTGGTACTTTAGGAAGAAACACATTAAAATTTGCATCACAGGGAATTTTTTTCACCCCAATCTACTGCACATAGCATGTATCTTGGCTAGACAATGTAGTAAGAAGAGATGCAAGCCATCAATACTTAACTTAATCTTTCTAATCAATGTTCAAAAAATGATGATGAAAAATT